>CM045887.1:65537618-65547155 GCA_025169545.1 Anguilla japonica
AGTGACACACACACACACAGCATCACTGACACAGAGCATCCCTGACACACACACACAGCATTACTGACACAGAGCATCACTGACACGCACACACAGCTTCACTGACACACACACACTCACACACAGCATCACTGACACGGCACAGCATCACTGACACAGAGCATCACTGCCCCACAGAATAGCATTACTGACACACTGAACTGCACCACTCATACACATTCACACCTGGGAGCTGCCCAGTACAACCACAATCCTCTATTGTTGGCCATTGAGCAGCTGCACTGGAGGGAGAGAACATTTTTTAGTATGTTAAATCAGGGGATGATTAGGTGGCAAGTTTTTGCGAGAGCCAGATCTGGGATTTTAGCCAGGACACCAGGGAATCCCCTACTCTTTACAAATTGTGTCATGGGACCTTGGTTTAACGTCTCATCCAAAAGACGGCATCTCCTACAGCACAGTGTCCCCGTCACTGCACTGGAGCATTGGGTTTTTTAAAATTTGACTGTCCACAATGTCCCCTTTAACTAGGGGGACATTGAACAATCAGAAACTGAAAATATATATGAATGGAAAGATTCTGTTTTGCATTGGAAATATAAACTATTTACAGTAAAGATATATAGAAAAATGTCCTTCAGTTGAAGGGAATAATCTTAAATTCCAATGATGCTGCGTTCGCGTTTCTTGATGTGTTAACAGTTCGCTAGGGAAACGTGAGTTTAGAGTATTTACAGTATTTATATTAATACATTAACTTTTTTGCCTGTTTTATTTTTTTCCCCTACTGAACTAAGTTTGGATAGACTGCAAACCATCTGATGTCCTCATATTTTCCCTTGGTGGCAACTGTTAGCCTACCATGAAAATCTGGACTGGATTTCGTGTTCATTTGATAGCAAAGACCTATGGCTGATACATACAGCATGTTACATCTTAAACGGATGAATATTGACTAAAATACAAGGTAAAACGTTGCGTAAAATATTTCGACTGGATTTTTTAAATGTAGGGAAATTAACACATGAAGCTGAAACTACAGGTTCTAAGCTTCATTTTGATGTATAGGTTGCGGGGGTTTGAAAGAAATCCAGCTGCCACACCAGGCTTGCGTCTCGCTAACTCCCGCACCTGATGTCTCCTCCTCCTCGATGCAAGAGTTTCCCTGAGTGATAGCCGGGAATGGTCAGCTGTCAGCCCGCTGCCTGCTGTGCACTGCCTGGGTGGGGGCGACTACAGAAAATAGCGATCACTTTTCAATAATGTGGAGTAAATGAAATGACTAGTTAGTGAAATCATAGTTCTATGTTGCAAACAGAATGGGTATTTTTATATCTTGTGGCCATCCACAATGATATGAATCGATTTGAAGAAAATAATGGGTGACGCACAGAACTTTTCGCAGCGCAGTGGCTCAGAGTTGGTTGGTGTGCGTGCCGGAGCTCCAGATACAGCTAGCACCCGTGCGTAACACCGCCCCCCCCCCCCCCCCTCTCTCTCTGCCCATGTAACGTTAGATAGAGGCTATGAGAACTCGACATGGAGCTGACTTTTTTTTTCTTTTACGAATCCGAATAATAACGAGCAACTTCAGGTAGAAGAAATATCTGCTTCCATCGCATTATTCGTGCTTTCCCGAATACAGTATTCGGATTCGGATACATCCCTAATACCCACACACACACACACACACACACAATGCACACACACACCCACACACATACGTGTTCAGAATCAGGAATAAAAATATGCCTTACTTTCTAAATCAGAGGCTGTAGAGTTGGATCATAACCAAACCAGAACAGACATTCTCGCAGTGCAAATAAACAGTTAAATACAGAAAGTTCACAGTTTCTCACCATAGCAGTACTTTTCAGGTTCGACTGGGAACGTCTCCTTCCTTGCTGGGTTTGCTGCCACACAGCTGTAGGGGGCGCTGCTCTCTTCTATCTCCAGAGGGAGGGACAGGTTGGAGGTGAGATTAGGGCTGCTGGTGTGGGACAGTGTCCGCCCATCTCTGTGCCAGGACAGGGTGACGTTTCTCCCATTCTCCACAGAGCACAGCACACTGCAGCTGGGTTTCATTTTATTCCTGCTGGACACCTGTAGTCTGGGTACTGGATCTGTGCAGAGATACAACAGCAGGGAGGGACTTCAACACTGACCAGTAACACTGACCCTGAACTCCACTCTGTGTGTGAGCCTTCAACACTGACCAGTAACACTGACCCCTAACTCCACTCTGTGTGTGAGCCTTCAACACTGACCCCTAACTCCACTCTTGTGAGCCTTCAACACTGACCAGTAACACTGACCCCTAACTCCACTCTGTGTGTGAGCCTTCAGCACTGACCCCTAACTCCACTCTGTGAGCCTTCAACACTGTCCAGTAACACTGACCCCTAACTCCACTCTGCGTGTGAGCCTTCAACACTGACCCCTAACTCCACTCTGTGAGCCTTCAACACTGACCAGTAACACTGACCCCTAACTCCACTCTGTGTGTGAGCCTTCAACACTGACCAATAACACTGACCCCTAACTCCACTGTGTGTGAGCCTTCCACACTGACCAGTAACACAGTGGCCCCTGTTGGGCTCATATGTACTCTGCTCGAGTTGAATGAACACATTTGTACTGCGTACACTTGCACATGCACAGGAAGACACACAGACATGCGCAGTGAAAACCACTCAGATAATCAGTAGATAGAAACGCTGCCGATACTGACCGTACACAATCAGCTGGTATTTTATCTCCACAGTTTGTGGCCCATCACTGTTCTGCACTTTATAGACTCCAGAGTCCTCCATCTTCAGCTCAGAAAGAGAGAAGAGTCCAGTGCTTCTGTCCCACTGCAGTCTGCTACTGTAGTTGTCACCAGTGATATGTTCTTCGTTGTCAATCACCTTGGCGATCTGATTGTCATTTTTTAAAATAAATCCAGTGTTTTTCACTGCAGTTTGGAAATGGACTCTGTCTCCCACAATATAGTTCAGTTCCTTTGACTGAGTAAAAGATATGTACAAACCTGAGAAGAGACGGGGGGGGGGAGAGGGGGGGGGGCGGGGGACGTGTAAGTACTTGTATGTCAGGCTTTCAGTTCACTTATAGAGGGAAACTGTTTGTACTGTAAGGACACGTTCCCCAGTGTCTTTCCTGCCGGGGGGTTGTATGTATTTTAAAACAAAATATAAAAGACCACAAAATAAAAATGTCCAAGCGCATGGCGACAGTGTGGAATTAGTGAGCAGTCATGAGTCCCTGGGGAAGTTTTTGATGCACTAAAAATGTTTTTGATTAATTAAAATGTCAAAGCTCCTTTTTCTAAACTGCCCAAATTCACATTTTTGGCCAGAATCTTATATAACATAAAGAAAAATGAATTGTCTTTGCCATTGCCCTTTATCCGTTACACAGTTTTGGTCCCACAAGGACCAGTATCAGGCCCTCTTCCGGTGGTGCTTGAATGCAGCTGACACTGCAGCCCACACACATGCGGCTTACAAACAGCCTCAGCAAAAAATTTAACAAAACCGTTTTAGCGTTTTTCCCAGTCGTTTAAATTCCAATGAATGATTTTACAGTAAATCTCAGAAACTGAAACACGAGAGAGCAGAGAATGAAGGAAGTATAGCCGATTAGGAGTGTGCCACTGTCCTAAAAAAAGCAGAATAAGACAGCTATGCCGTTAAACACTTGAAAACATGACTGGGGTTTGATAGTTCTCTCAGTTTTAATTATGCATGCTTAATTTTCCTGTAAATATTGGATTCATTATTGAATCTTTCTCCATTCTGAAAAAAATGCCTTACTAAACTAAAAAGCTACTGTATACAGCCTCCACTCTAACAGGTATATAACAGTATAACAGGGTCCTACCTGCACTCAAACAGGTATATAACAGTATAACAGTCCTACCTCCACTCTAACAGGTATATAACAGTATAACAGGGTCCTACCTGCACTCTAACAGGTATATAACAGTATAACAGAGTACTACCTCCACTCTAACAGGTATATACCAGTATAACAGGGTCCTACCTGCACTCAAACAGGTATATAACAGTATAACAGAGTACTACCTGCACTCTAACAGGTATATAACAGTATAACAGAGTCCTACCTGCACTCTAACAGGTATATAACAGTATAACAGGGTCCTACCTGAACTCAAACAGGTATATAACAGAATAACGGCTGCTCTCATGTTGTCTGAAATCAGGGTTTCACTGGCCGAAACTGCAGCTTGGACTTCCTGAATCTAAACTGCTCTCTTAGACCCCACCCCACCACACCACACCACAAACTCAGACACACATACACGCACGCAAACACAGGCGTGTGCGTGCACACACTCACACACACACACAGGCGTGCACGCATGCACATACACACACACACGGGCATGCACCTGCATGCACAGACATGCACACACACACGCACACACACACACGCACACTCGTGCACACACACATGGGCATGCACACACACACACACGCACACTCGCGCACACACACACACGGGCATGCACAAACACACACAACTGTGAGTCAGGGAAACCGAAAGCCACTGACTGGACCCTCATGCCACCAGAGGACCAGCAGTAGGAACAGTGGCCTCTAGAGGAGAAGATGAGAAGTGCAGAGTGAAAGATGAGTGGATAATGGGGTACAGGCCCCTCTCTGCTGTGGAGCTTTGGTGTAGCTGTGGAGCAGTGTGGTTCACCAGCTACAGCAGCAATAGAGGCGTCAGTGAATACTGTCCTATCTTATCTCTGCACTATAACGTCCCCTAAATGGTTTTTATCAAACCCTGGCTTTGATAAAAACCTATGGCTGTGAGGGAATGGTGCATTTCTGTTTTTTTTCTCCCATTTTTGGTAAAGAATAATTCTGACTCATGAGATCTCTATTGGTAGTTAACTTGCTCACTTTTAGGTTCATGCTGCCTTTGTGCCACCAACTAAGGAGACTTCCTTAACAGCAGAGTTCCTTGCCAGCCCTCTGGAGACTGGACCACTATACCCCCTACTAACTGGACCACTAGACCCCCTAATAACTGGACCACTACACCCCCTACTAACTGGACCACTACACCCCCTAATAACTGGACCACTAACTGGACACCCCCTACTACTGGACCACTACTACACCCCTACTACTAACTGGACCACTAGACCCCCTACTAACTGGACCACTACACCCCCTACTAACTGCACCACTAGACCCCCTACTAACTGGACCACTGGACCCCCTACTAACTGGACCACTACACTCCCTACTAACTGTCAGACAGACTGAGGGAATCTCAAAGGGAAGTCAGACACTGGCCTCCTTTAAATCAATCACATCTTTTTAAATGTAAATTTCCCGCCACAAAGAGTATTTAAAGCCGTTCACTTCCCATATCAGGGGCCAGGTTCGCTCGGCTGAACCCAGGGCTGGTATCATCGTCCCTCATACTAACGCTCTGCTACTGCTGTTATTTTTTTTTTAAAAAAAGTCATTATTTCCTTTATTGAAACTGAGAACCATGCTTCTTTTAACACAGCCAGTTCTGGCTCCATTTTAAATTCCTTTCAGAACGTGGGTTTATAAAGTCTGATCTGTGCGATGCTGTGGCGTGAAGCCACAGCTGCTTTGTCCTCATTGTGTGACCCAGACGCTCGTTTCCTGTCTCAGGCCTTCTCAGTAAGTATGTCGTGCCACTTGCTTTAGCAGCAAGCGTGTATCGAGTCGCTAACCGCAAGCAGCCCGAAGAACCACGACCTCATCTTAAGGCCGAGTGACACGCAAACCCAACGCACGATGGACGGAAAGTTTTCATCATCTAGATTTCTCCACAGACAGGATGCTCTGACCTGCAACACATTCACTGCGATACGGAGATGAACCCCTTTAAAGGGCTTATCATAGCCATCGTACGTGTAGAGTGTATGAAACCACACTTTGAGAAAATGTTACTGACTGCATCATGGAAGATCTTAGAGGATTCAGTGGGAGGTTATGGGTAAAGTGCAGCTGTGCAAACACACCAGTTTACTCTGATTAAAATCAATCAATGAGAGATTTTAATAAGATTATTAAAAATAATTACATTTTAATTAAAAAATAATAATCTGCATTTCTCAAATGGATTTAGTGCTGCCACACCATAAATTTGACAAAATCTTACAAGTCTGGCAGGGGAAAAACAGTTGTTCATAGAGCAATGTTGGTAAGTTATAACAGTTTTAGAGCCCAGTGATGAACTTTTTGGTCTTTATTTTCAACAAATGAATATAACAATAGCTGATACAAGAAATAAATAAGAGTGAAAATAAGAGTTAATGTTTATGCTGGACATTTTCTAAAGTTAAATATACATTCCAACACTTTCGAAGAAGAGTTTGCAATCCTGATCGTGGTTTTCATTGTCACTTTTAATTAATAAGAGCAATTTATTGCGCAGTCAACTCACTTCAACCTGGTTGCTTGCATCTGAATGTGATACAATTTTTAAGATGAAAACAAACACCAGCAGAGCTTCACGCTCTCCAGCACTAGGGTTGCAGAGCCCGGCTCTAAACGCCGTGCTTCCGTACTGATGCATTTGCACAGCTCTATTTCTGAGGTACTCCACTTACCTCGAGATGATTCCCAGCACAGTCAAATTCAGTTCAATGCTGCATATGCATTAAAGAACACAAAAAAATGTTTTTTATTTCTATGGCAGTTTTGATAATGTGATAAAATATGATATGGGGGGGTAGGTAGGAGGAGCCGAGAAGCCTGCAGTTTGATCCCTGTCAACTGATCCTTTAGATTCCATAGCATTCAGGACCACGGACAGCTGCTTCACATAGCAAACACACCTGACACACCTGACACACCTGAGCGTGATAAGGAATAACCTTATTAAACAAGCACACCCAACACTAAGGAATAAGCTCATTATACAAACACACCCAACACACCTGAGGGTGATAAGGAATAACCTTATTAAACAAGCACACCGAACACTAAGGAATAAGCTCATTATACAAACACACCCGACACACCTGAGGGTGCTAAAGAATAAGCTCATAAAACAAGCACACCCAAAACACCTGAAAGTGATAAGGAATAAGCTCATTAAACAAACACACCTGACTGAGGGTGATTAGGAATAAGCTCATTAAACAAACACACCTGACACACCTGAGGGTGATTAGTCTCATTGCCTCTGTTAGGCCTATTATAAAGGGACAGCTTGCATGGCTGCTTTTGCATATGAGCAACCTTCAGTTTTAAAATTGATGCTTTTTCATCCCCTACTTCTAATTATGTTTTATTTCCCTTTTATTTTCCTGTGCCAGAAAAGCAAAAACCCCTGACTGGTAGGGAGACTAAACAGGAAGCTCGTTTTCAGTGTTTCACTGAAGCCACAGGGTAGACATGTAAAATCTCAGTCTCGCCTTGGTCAGGCGCCGCACACTCCTGAGAAACCTTTCATATTAAAAATAAAGATGATGCTTGCTGTATGCATCATTTCTGTATTGTGACCACTGCATATGTCCATAAATGATTTTCACAGGGCAGTAAACATTCCTGCAATAAATGCATTCCCTCAGTGGATGAGTTTCTGGAAATAATCGCCCCAGTTTCCAACACTGATGGCAGCTCACAGAGATTCTAATATTTAGTGTACATAATTAACTTTGAGCGCGTCACAAGTGTCTGCTTTACAGCTTTATTACTCTGTCAGTTTTGCCTCCATCTTATTTTTCTTTTAATCTGCAAAATCCAGAACTTACTAAGAGGTCTTATATAAATATTCAAAATGGATCCAACAGAACTGTTAGAAAACACAAAAGCAGCAGTGGGGTTTTGAAAATAGGTTTTTCCACATCCTTCACATGTTTCAAGCAAAAAGCAAAGTGTTGAGTCTGATTTTGTAACAGGAACTCACTAGAGGGGTTAGTCTGCTGATTCTAGTGCTTTTGCTGGTATTGTATATTTGCAATATTGCCAGGGATAAAGGGGAAGTAAGCACTGCTGGGTCCATCTGTTTCCCCCGACTCTGTCTGTTTGGAACTCAGTTCCTCCTCCAGGCTGGTGCCAGACGCAGGGCTGCTGTGTGGCTCTGCAGCAGAAACAGTTTCGGTTTCACTCAGAGCTGCACTACGACTTCTGTGCTAACAATGCCAGGCTAATGAATAATACTGTGCACATGTTGCTTAGTGCTGCTCAGCTTCAGTATTAACCAAGCCCAGTCCTGCTTAGCTTCAGTACTGACCAAGGCCAGCCTGCTTAGCTTCAGTAGTAACCAAGCCCAGTCCTGCTTAGCTTAAGTATTAACCAGGCCCAGCCTGCTTACCTTCGGTACTAACCAAGCCCAGCCCTGCTAAGCTTCAGTATTAACCAAACCCAGTCTGCTTAGCTTCATTACTAACCAAGCCCAGTCTGCTTAGCTTCAGTAGTAACCAAACCCAGCCTGCTTAGCTTCAGTAGTAACCAAACCCAGTCTGCTTAGCTTCAGTAGTAACCAAGACCAGTCTGCTTAGCTTCAGTATTAACCAAACCCAGTCTGCTTAGCTTCAGTACTAACCAAGCCCAGTCCTGCTTAGCTTCAGTAGTAACCAAACCCAGTCTGCTTAGCTTCAGTAATAACCAAGCCCAGCCCTGCTTAGCTTCAGTAGTAACCAAACCCAGTCTGCTTAGCTTCAGTAATAACCAAGCCCAGCCCTGCTTAGCTTCAGTAGTAACCAAACCCAGTCTGCTTAGCTTCAGTAGTAACCAAACCCAGCCTGCTTAGCTTCAGTAGTAACCAAACCCAGCCTGCTTAGCTTCAGTATTAACCAAACCCAGCCTGCTTAGCTTCAGTAATAACCTGCAGCCCTGCTTAGCCCTCAGCCATCAGGCTGGGGAAAGTAACAGGGTGGTAAAGCTGCGGGTAAGGGGAATAAAAATATATATTCAATACACATAATACAAATCCTTTCTACTTCTTCTACTTTCAATGTAGTGACATTAAATCTCTTGCCGGAAAAAGTATTACACCACTAACTTTAACAACTAAAAAGGTCATAATGATATACGAACCGCAGGACAGTGGGTTGATAGATAAGACTTGTGAAAATTATGTTACAGCTACTCATTTTAACAGGTAAATTTAAACACTGCATGCTGAACCTGGTTCTCAGCAAGTTTAAATATCCTGTTGGCTACATTTAGACAAGCTAGATAAATTAGCTGATGCTGCATAGCATAGCATAATTTAGAATTTAGGCCTAATCGTATGTCCAAGAAAGCATTTTCCCTAAACACTTAACTTGCACCTTTGAAGCCAACCGAAAACTGTTGGTTCAAGAGGGAAAAAAAGGTGGCAGAGTTTTCACCGCAGGGTTAATGTGGGAGGGTATTTAACTGAAAAAGCATAGGTTATTTAATTGGCGCATCAGAATTGTATTTGCCTATTCGATTTCTGCCACGTGGGGGCACCCTTGCCTTATAAAAATTATAGATGCACTTTTTTCGAAAAAAAAAAAAAAAGGCTTATAAAATGTCCAACTAT
>CM045887.1:65547655-65565155 GCA_025169545.1 Anguilla japonica
ACTCTCTGCTCTAAACCTGCAGTTTAACTCTCTGCTCTGGACCTGCAGTTTAACTCTCTGCTCTAAACCTGCAGTTTAACTCTCTGCTCTGGACCTGCAGTTTAACTATCTGTTCAGATTTTCACTTCACAAGCTTTCTGATCATTGTCAGGCAGCGAATGATGTTAGTCTGATTTGCATGGATATGCAGGTGGGGGTGGGGGGACATGGGGTTATCCTTAAACCTCCTGCTGTCTCTTTAATCTCACACACACACACACACACACACTGTCATTTAGTATGTCAGTGTGTCAACAACAAATGGTATTTTCACCTTTTCACCTTTAGGTTTGTGCCAGACAGAAGTCTATCAGTGAGTCAAACACGGATCTGTCAATAATTCAGTTTGTAATTCCTTAAACAACCGCACCTTATCGTACTTAAAGATGTAGCATTAACGGCCTGTTCACTTTGTCTTGTTTGTTGTACGCTGGATCTTAGGACGCATCTTTCCGTGTTTCGGATATTACATTTAATTCCTATTGTCTGCGTTGTCGACGGGATTACAATCCTGTTGTTGGGTGGGATTAATATTACGTTTCGCACATTACGTCTGTTCGTCGTGCACGTCGAAGCCCCATGGCGACATTTTATTGAGCTCAATCCCCTGATTGGCAGCTGGGTTTGTCCAATGAGCGCAAAGGAGGCGGCATTATTCGCTTGTGCTCGCGCAGGCTTGTGTGGCCCGTTCTGTGTGCATCGGCACGGGATCGTCTTCTTCGCCGTGAGTGCTAACAGCCTTCATAACTCGGGGGACTAAACTGGGTCCCTTCCCCGCTGGCTCTAGGCTACCGCAGTTAGACAGACTAACAAACTCCAGTTAAGGACAACATTATACACTGTAAACCCGTTTGTTCCACTAAAAATGTACCTGGTTCAGATGGCAGAAAACGACAGCTACCTAACGTTAGTTGGAAATCCAGCTATCTAAATATACTGCATCGCGGGATTCATTTCCTGGCTTCGTCGATTAAAGTGATATTAACTGTTACGATAGATAGGAAAAGACAAGTACGGATTCTCGGATCATCTCGTTCGGAATACGGTGTCAACAGTGTGTATTCGGTATGAGACTTGCTCGGTCAATCTGCTAACGACATTTTCCCGTAGAATTAGCGAGTTAGCTACTGTTGCTTGCTACGTACGGCGTATAGCTCGTCCGGTTCGGATAAAACGAACTGGATAGCGAGACGGCAAACAGTTTATACTAAACAGCAGGGGTGTGTGGCTGGATTGCCTAGTTAGCTAAAATTGCTATCCGTTCATGCAGGGGTTTAGGTGCTTTCCAATTTGCTTGGGCACGGGAAGCCGACATTTTTCGGTTGTGTATGTTCCTGTTGTGTTACGGATTGTTTGTGAAGGAGAAGCCAACGCAAGAAGTCAATAAACTGCCAAACCCATTTAAAATATCAACGGGACCATGCGAATAAAGACTTGGATTTGAATCTGCGATCATCAGTATCCCGACCAGAGGGCCATCGGTCACGTCGCGCTCTGTCGCTGGCTCAAACCCAGGTTGGAAACGCACCTTGGCCTGTGTGACAGAAAACGAGAGTTCCGGGATTCATTTCGGGCCTAAATACTCTGGATCCGCAGCGATACACACCCAAAACACGCAGGCAGAAGTCGGACACACCTGCAGTGTACCGCAGGTAGATGGTTCGATTTGTCGTGGTATTTCATGATCAATGACACTGACTTTGTTTGGCGCAGTATGTAAATATATGCCACGGTAATCTCAAGAAAGAATACTCTTGTGCAGTCTTCCTGGGCGGAGAATGAGAATCTAGCAAACCTTTAGAAATGGCTTTGCTTGATACTTTGTTACGGTACTCGAAGGCGTTGAGAGACTACGCAAAACAAAAGACATAACTACAGTAGCTGACAGCGTTTCATTTTCAACAGTGTATTTTCCCGTAAATGAAAGGTCGTCCGTTGGATTCGTCTCCTCACGGCGACCGTGTGTTTTTTTTCTTCATGGGTTTTCATATATTCATGTTGTTATTTACAATATGATTGAACTGGGATTACTGTCAGATTCATGAACATTCGTACCATTTAACTAAAAACAGAAGGTGGCATTCACTGGTAGGAGATTTTGGGATTAATTCCCTTTATAACACAGGGATTAGGGCGTTTAGGCGACTGCTCGTTCGTTGCTGTAATACTTCAGCGCGTAACGCGTGTGTGGCAGGCCGTAGGCGTATAGGCATGTGTAGAAACGCGATGTTTTACTGATGTCGGCCTCAGCATCTCACTGTGGAGAGTAAGGCTTTTAATTGGCTCGCTAGCAGTTTTGCTTTAGCGGGTATTTTCATCAGTGATTATATGAGTGGCACTTTGTGAAGATATGTGGACGATCTGAAGTAACCACCTGTTAATATCTGCTGTGCATCACTGGTCGAGCAACGTTTGAAGTCGCTGGAAATGTCTGTTCCACCCTTGGAGTGAAGGTGTCTGAAGTAGTTTGATTTAGTGCCTGTGTCAGTGTTCAGAGGATGTTTTCGGGCATGTTGGAGGGCACCTGTGCGAATGGCTTGCTCTGCGTGAGGACCCTGTGGAGTCGGTGTGTGGGGCTGCCATTAGTGTGTGCGCTATGTGAATGACTAGTCTTGGTTTTTATCTTTGCCTTGGTTACGTTGATCTTCCCCTCTCCATTGGCTGGCCGCTTGTGCTCGTTGTGTGTGATTGGTGAACCAGGTGTGTGGCAGGTGCACCTGAGACAGCCGCAGGGGGTCAGCTGGGGCAAGCGATCTCGTAGAGTCCTACTGGGCGTGTGCGGGTCTCGTAGAGTTGTACTGGGCGTGTGCGGGTCTCGTAGAGTTACCGGGCATGTGCGGGTCTACTACTGGGCGTGTGCGGGTCTCGTAGAGTCGTACTGGGCGTGTGCGGGTCTCGTAGAGTCGTACTGGGCGTGTGCGGGTCTCGTAGAGTCGTACTGGGCGTGTGCGGGTCTCGTGGAGTCGTACTGGGCGTGTGCAGGTGTCTGCGGTGCTATTAGCTCCTGTGAGTGGCGGCTGTGCCCTGTTGCTGCCCCGCGTGGCGAGCGGTCTGAGGGCGCGAGCGCACGCCATCCCGCCGCTAACAGGCTCCGCCCCGCTGCCTGCTGAGCCCTCTGCTCCTCTGCACCTCCAGCACCTCAGTAAATCCATCACCTGTCTGTCCGCTGTGTATCTGTGGCCTGCCACCCAGCCTTTCCCATTGCATCCATGGATGTGTGTGTGTGTGTGTGTGTGTGTGTGTGTGTGTGTGAGAGAGAGAGAATATAAAAAATAAAATAGGGAGAGCCTTTATTGACACTTTTTGGAACTTAAGTACATTTGTATTCTGATTTGCGATTTCATTGAGGACACACTGAGCTCTACCTGCTGTCATGGCAAAGTCACGGCATCCAGTAAGAGCTGAAGTAGGGTGGAGATGGCAGTGTGCGGGAGCTGAGGAACACATGGAGCTGAAGTACGGTGGAGATGGCAGTGTGCGGGAGCTGAAGTAGGGTGGAGGTGACAGTGTGCGGGAGCTGAAGTAGGGTGGAGGTGGCAGTGTGCGGGAGCTGAAGTAGGGTGGAGATGGCAGTGTGCGGGAGCTGAAGTAGGGTGGAGGTGGCAGTGTGCGGGAGCTGAAGTAGGGTGGAGGTGGCAGTGTGCGGGAGCTGAAGTAGAGTGGAGGTGGCAGTGTGCGGGAGCTGAAGTAGGGTGGAGGTGAGAGTGTGCAGGAGCTGAAGTAGGGTGGAGGTGGCAGTGTGCAGGAGCTGAAGTAGGGTGGAGGTGACAGTGTGCGGGAGCTGAGGAACACATGGATGCTGGTTTATGGTGGGAAATGCTCTCTGTCTGGAATACCCCCTGAATGCTGGACTGTCTGTTCTGGGGACTGAGGCCATGACACTTGGCTGACATCGATGTTATGCTACTCTAACCACTGGGTGGCGCTCCTGCTCTGTGGAGGGGGGGGCTGTAATGTTTGGGGGAAACTCCCCTCTGCAGGAAGGAAGTGCAGTAATGGGGTCTAAGTTAGAGTTTAGCGTGTGAGTGCACCTAAACTGCACCAGGAACGGTTCACTGTGCATCTCCTCCACCGTCCTCCAGGTCTGGAGCACCGCCACTTCCATTGTGTACTTATTGTGAAACAGGTGTGTGTAATTTATTTGGTTTCACTTTGGTTAAGTGGCGTCTGTTTTGTGCCTTCCTTAGAGAAGGGTGACATGCGTTTTAAATGGCAGTTCACACACTGGAAAGGCTGCTCGCAATAACATGGTTCCCATGAGCAGAGAGCTCATTGGACAATGATCGCTTGTGATATTGGAAGCGAAAGGGAGAAGCTTGAGCTCTGTTTTTTCAGTAGCTGGATGTTGGGAACCATAGGCCGGTGTCAGTAGATGAATGTTGGGTAGTGTAGGCCAGTGTCAGTAGATGGATGTTGGGAAGTGTAGGCCCATGTCAGTAGATGTATGTTGGGAAGTGGATGGATGTTGGGAAGTGTAGGCTGGTGTCAGTAGATGGATGTTGGGAAGTGTAGGCTGGTGTCAGTAGCTGGATGTTGGGAAGTGTAGGCTGGTGTCAGTAGATGGATGTTGGGAAGTGTAGGCTGGTGTCAGTAGATGGATGTTGGGAAGTGTAGGCCCATGTCAGTAGATGTATGTTGGGAAGCGTAGGCCAGTGTGAGTAGCTGGATGTGGGGAAGTGTAGGCCAGTGTCAGTAGCTGGATGTTGGGAAGTGTAGGCCCATGTCAGTAGATGTATGTTGGGAAGCGTTGGCCAGTGTCAGTAGCTGGATGTTGGGAAGTGTAGGCTGGTGTCAGTAGCTGGATGTTGGGAAGTGTAGGCCAGTGTCAGTAGCTGGATGTTGGGAAGTGTAGGTAAATGGTAAATGGACTGCATTTATATAGCGCTTTTATCCAAAGCGCTTTACAATTGATGCCTCTCATTCGCCAGAGCAGTTAGGGGTTAGGTGTCTTGCTCAAGGACACTTCGACACACCCAGGGCGGGGTTTGAACCGGCAACCCTCCGACTGCCAGACAATCGGTCTTACCTCCTGAGCTATGTCGCCCTTAGTAGGCCCATGTCAGTAGATGTATGGTGGGAAGCGGATGGATGTTGGGAAGTGTAGGCTGGTGTCAGTAGGGAATGTAGTTTTACGCTCTGCATTAGTCATTGGGAAGTGCAAGCTTGCAGTTCTAACTGTAAGATGCTGGTGTCTGTGTGAGTAATGGAAAGTGGGACAGTAGGTCTGTGTTACTTTAGCATGCGGCCCCCCTCCTTGCCCCCCCACGGGGGCTGTTCTCTGAGCTGATCCCCTGCAGGGAGAGCAGGGCGACCTGGGATCAGTTGGGATCTGCTGGTTCTGTTGGCGTTTCTGCAGGTATTCGTGCTCAGACGAGACTGGAAATGGCGTGTCTGAGTGTGCGTTCCTGTGAGCGAGTGTGCGTGGGGTGCGAGCCTTCCTGCGTGCGTTCGTGTGGTGCGTACGTTTGTGTGAGCGTGTGTGTGTACGTTTGTGAGCGTGTGTGCGCATGTTTGTGTGCGTGCGTTCGTGTGAGCGTGTGTGCGTGGGGTGCGAGCCTGCCTGCGTGCGTTCGTGTGGTGGGTACGTTTGTGTGAGCGTGTGTGCGTATGTTTGTGTGTGCATGCGTTCGTGTGAGCGTGTGTGTGTGTACGTTCGTGTGAGCGTGTGTGCGTATGTTTGTGTGCGTGTGTGCGTATGTTTGTGTGCGTGTGTGCGTATGTTTGTGTGTGCGTGCGTTCGTGTGAGCGTGTGTGTGGGGTATGAGCCTGCCTGCGTGCGTTTGTGGGGTGCGTGCGTATATGTGTATACGTGGGGTGCGAGCGTATGAGCAGGCCTGATCGATGCAGCCTTTTCCATGTAAGTGATGTTTCAGACTCATCTTGGAGATGTTTCGGAGGTCCAGTCTTGCACAGGTAAGAGCAGAGTACAAACGGGTGACGGTGAAGGTGAAAGGTCGTCAGAAGAATGCCAGTCAGTGATGTGGTTTCCATCAGGAATGAATAAGCTGCAGCTTTCTGAAACTATTTCTATATGCAGGAAAAACCCTGTACACAGGTTATTACTGAGTAGGTACAGCAGCTGCCTGATGTAGAGGGATGCTGGAGTGGTGCAGCAGTTAGCAGGTAGCTGGCAGTGCTTAGCTGTTGATGCTTAGCACTTTGCTGTTAGCAGTTAGTGCTTAGCCTTTGATTCTTAGCACTTAACTGTTAGCAGTTAGCGGTTAATGCATATCTGTTGGTTCTTAGCTGTTAGCAGTTAGTGGTTGGTGCTTATCTGTTGATGCTTAGCACTTAGCTGTTAGCAGTTAGCGGTTAGTGCATATCTGTTGATGCTTAGCTCTTAGCACTTAACTGTTAGCAGTTAGCAGCTTCGTGCTTGGATCTGTGAGGGCTCAGATGTGAGTCACAGCCATGGTGGGGGGTCGTGAGGTGGTGCAGAAGGCAGGTGAGACACTGAAGGCAGCTTCAGCTTTGTCATTGCATTTAGAGCAAAGTGTAGCGTAGGAGCTTCCTGACGCACGTGCCCCATGCATGGCCCTAAACATAGCCCAGGTCCCAGCCTGTGTAACCCAGGTCCCAGCCTGCGTAGCCCAGGTCCCAGCCTGTGTAGCCCAGGTCCCAGTCTGTGTAGCCCAGGTCCCAGCCTGTGTAGCCAGGTCCCAGTCTGCGTAGCCCAGGTCCCAGCCTGTGTAGCGCAGGTCCCAGCCTGTGTAGCCCAGGTCCCAGCCTGCGTAGCCCAGGTCCCAGCCTGCGTAGCCCAGGTCCCAGCCTGCGTAGCGCAGGTCCCAGCCTGTGTAGCCCAGGTCCCAGCCTGTGTAGCCCTGGTCCCAGCCTGTGTAGCGCAGGTCCCAGCCTGTGTAGCCCAGGTCCCAGCCTGTGTAGCCCAGGTCCCAGCCTGTGTAGCACAGGTCCCAGCCTGCGTAGCCCAGGTCCCAGCCTGTGTAGCGCAGGTCCCAGCCTCTGTAGCGCTGGTCCCAGCCTGTGTAGCCCAGGTCCCAGCCTGTGTAGCCCAGGTCCCAGCCTGCGTAGCGCAGGTCCCAGCCTGCGTAGCGCTGGTCCCAGCCTGTGTAGCCAGGTCCCAGCCTGTGTAGCCCAGGTCCAGCCTGTGTACCAGGTCCCAGTCTGCGTAGCCCAGGTCCCAGCCTGCGTAGCCCAGTCCCAGCGCAGGTCCCAGCCTGTGTAGTCCAGGCCCCAGTCTGCGTAGCGCAGGTCCCAGCCTGCGTAGCCCAGGTCCCAGCCTGTGTAGCCCAGGTCCCAGCCTGTGTAGCCCAGAGCTCCTTACCAAACAGTGGGGATAGAGAGGGAGGAAGTTGCCCACCTTTTTCTGGACTACTGTGTAACATCATTCAGCAGCTGATTTTTTTTAATAAAAGTGATGCATTGTGGGAGATTAGCGTTACCGGGCAGCGGCGGGACCCTGAGGATGGAATGAGGATGGAGGCAGCCGGCCTGGGCTCTCCAGTTAAGCAGCTTAAGAGGGAGGATCGCACCGAGGCAGGACTTCGGGCTTTTCTCTCTTCCATTCTATGTGTGTGTGTGTGTGTGTGTGTGTGAGAGAGAGAGTGTGTGTGAGTGTGTGAGTGTGTGTGTGTGTGTGTGTGAGTGAGAGAGAGAGTACAGACGGTGGGCAGTACAGACTGGGCAGCTCTGCAGTTACACACTGGCAGTACATACTGTAGTACATAGTGAGAAGTACAGACAGTGGGCAGTACAGACAGTGAGCAGCACAGACTGGGCAGCTCTGCACAGTTGCACACTGACAGGACAGACAGTGTGCAGAACAGACAGTGAGCAG
This sequence comes from Anguilla japonica, assembly GCA_025169545.1. Taxonomy (NCBI): domain Eukaryota; kingdom Metazoa; phylum Chordata; class Actinopteri; order Anguilliformes; family Anguillidae; genus Anguilla; species Anguilla japonica. The sequence continues at coordinate 65,555,490 of CM045887.1, forward strand.
TACAGACAGTGGCCCTGCAGTGGGCAGCTGTGCAGGAGCAGTTTGAGGACAGGCAGGGTTGGATCTGTAGTGCTGTGGCGGGGAAAACGCTGACAGGCGTCATGCTTCAGTGGAAGTCCCCACCTAGTTCAGCATACGCTGCACCCAGAAATCTCTCTCTCTCTCTCTCTCTCTCTCTCTCTCTCTCTCTCTCTCTCTCTCTCTCTCTCTCTCTCTCTCTCTCTCTCTCTCTCTCTCTCTCTCTCTCTCTCTCTCTCCTTCTCCTCTCTCTCTCTCTCTCCTCTCTCTCTCTTCTCTCTCTCTCTCTCTCTCTCTCTCTCATTCTCTCATTCTCTCATTCTCTCATTCTCTCTCTCTCCCTCTCTTGCTCTCACTCTCTCTCTCTCTCACTCATTCTCACTCTCTCTCTCTCTCTCATTCTCTTCCTCCTTGTGTCTCTCTGTCTCTCTCACTCTTTCTCTCTTGCTCTCTTTCTCTCGATCGATTTTCTCTAATGTTATTTGTTTTGTTTTGATGATTTTGATTATGCTGCAATTTGGTTAATTTGTTTGTCTTTGTGTTTCTTGTAGTGGTTTAATTTTCCTTTTTGTGGTTTTTTTAAAATTTAATTTTACTCTGTTGTATTTCTTTTTGTTGTGTGTGTGAGTGGACAGTTTTGTAATACTTGGAATATGTGAACGTGTAGTTCTCATTTTCTTTCTTTTTCTGTGCAGTAAGGGAAGCCAAGAAGTCAAAATTCAGTCTCCATCCACGCACACACACACAGACACACGCACACACACACACACACACGCACCACGCACGCGCACACACACACACACACACACCCACCCCTTGTTTGTGCATCGTTTCAGCAGTCACTGATAATGAAGCTGTTTTCTGTGATACACGCACAGGCACACACTTGTGTGAGCAGGAAGAAGTGTCTGCTCTTCCAGTTTGGCTTCAGCTCCCTCAGGCAAAGTGACGTATCAGATTTTTTTTCTTTTCTTTTTTTGCTGGTTTAAACAAAATGGCGGAACAGAAATGGTGGCAGTCAGTGGTGTTTTTCCTCTCCCTCTGAGCTGTAGTGGCAGTTTGACGTATTGGCCAGGCCTGGGCATGTCTGAACACGCCCTGCATATGTGCACACAGCCACACACACACACACACACACACACTGGCACAACCTTCACGCATGGTCTTATAGCACATCAACATGACTTGTGGAAAGTCAACAACCGACCAACTTGTTGGGGCAAGTCAGAATTAGAATTTGATTCTTGAAAGACCTTTAAAATACAATCATGGTAGGTCTTAAGTAGTGTCTAGTTACAATATTTAAGTGAAAACAAGTGCTGTTAAAACATTGCAGTGGTCAGTGCTGCAGTAAGAGACTGTGTGAGGTGGTCAGTGCTGCAGTGAGGGACGGTGCGGTGGTCAGTGCTACAGTGAGGAACAGTGCGGTGGTCAGAGCTGAGGTGAGGGACAGTGCGATCGTCAGTGCTGCAGTGAGGGATGGTGCAGTGGTCGGTGCTGCAGTAAGAGAAGGTGCAGTGACCAGTTCTGCAGTAAGAGACCGTGTGGTGGTCAGTGCTGCAGTAAGAGACTGTGCGGTGGTCAGTGCTGCAGTGAGAGAGGGTGGAGTGGTCAGTAGTGTAGTGAGGGACGGTGCAGTGGTCAGTGCTGCAGTGAGGGATGGTGGAGTGGTCAGTGCTGCAGTTAGACTGCAGTGGTCAGTGCTGCAGTGAGGGACGGTGCAGTGGTCAGTGCTGCAGTTAGACTGTGCAGTGGTCAGTGCTGCAGTGAGGGATGGTGCAGTGGTCAGTAGTGTAGTGAGGGACGGTGCAGTGGTCAGTGCTGCATTTGGAGACTGTGCAGTGGTCAGTGCTGCAGTGAGGGACGGTGCGGTGGTCAGAGCTGTGGTGAGGGACAGTGCGGTGGTCAGTGCTGCGGTGAGGGACGGTGCAGTGGTCAGTGCTGCAGTGAGGGAAGATGCAATGGTCAATGCTGCAGTTAGAGACTGTGTGGTGGTCAGTGCTGCAGTGAGAGAGGGTGGAGTGGTCAGTGCTGCAGTGAGGGACGGTGCACTGGTCAGTGCTGCAGTGAGGGAGGATGCAATGGTCAGTGCTGCAGTAAGAGACTGTGCGGTGGTCAGTGCTGCAGTGAGAGAGGGTGGAGTGGTCAGTGCTGCAGTGAGGGACGGTGCACGTGGTCAGTGCTGTAGTGAGGGATGGTGCAGTGGTCAGTGCTGCAGTGAGGGACTGTGCAGTGGTCAGTGCTGCAATGAGGGATGGTGCGGTGGTCAGTGCTGCAGTGAGGGACGGTGCAGTGGTCAGTGCTGCAGTGAGGGACGGTGGAGTGGTCAGTGCTGCAGTTAGACTGTGCAGTGGTCAGTGCTGCAGTGAGGGATGGTGCAGTGGTCAGTGCTGCAGTGAGGGACGGTGCAGTGGTCAGTGCTGCAGTGAGGGATGGTGCAGTGGTCAGTGCTGCAGTTAGACTGTGCAGTGGTCAGTGCTGCAGTGAGGGACGGTGCAGTGGTCAGTGCTGCAGTGAGGGACGGTGCAGTGGTCAGTGCTGCAGTGAGGGATGGTGCAGTGGTCAGTGCTGCAGTTAGACTGTGCATTGGTCAGTGCTGTAGTGAGGGACGGTGCAGTGGTCAGTGCTGCAGTAAGAGACTGTGTTAACTGTACAGTGTTAACCGTACAGCATAGTGTGAATGAACAGTTCATGCTTTTCACCTGTCCAGTTTAAGCCACTTGGACTCACGCTGCACAGTGTCTGACGCACAGCCGTATTATTTATGTGCCGCCTCGGGCTCTCTGTAGGTTCCCCAGTGCAGGAGCCGCTCTTGAGACATGCCAGTGTGCAGCGGCTTCTCAGATGAACTTCAGCAGTGCTGTTTGTCTTATGGCTTTGTAAAGGAGTGCTGTCCTCATGCGCCCCCCCCCCCCCTCTCTCTCTCTCTGTAGGAGCTGAAGACTTGGAAGAGGGCAGTGCTGCACTATCTGCTGGGTCGACTTCCCCCTGGATTTATCCTGAAGTTTCCCCTTCCTGAGAGAGGATCAGCTGGGTGGTTTCCCCAGCCTGAGAGAAGATCAGCCGTGTCGTTTCCCCAGTCTGAGAGAGGATCAGCCTGAGCGGATCAGTCGGGTGGTTTCCCCTGACTGAGAGAGGATCAGCCTGAGAGGAACAGCCGGGTGGTTTCCCCAGTCTGAGAGAGGATCAGCCGGGCGGTTTCCCCAGTCTGAGAGAGGATCAGCCTGAGAGGATCAGCCGGGCGGTTTCCCCAGTCTGAGAGAGGATCAGCCGGGCGGTTTCCCCAGTCTGAGAGAGGATCAGCGGGGCGGTTTCCCCAGGGCGGTTTGGGGCGGAAGTGGGGGCCATGGTGGAGACGGTCCCGTGGGAATGTTCAGTCCTGGAGACGGTTATATAAGCAGCGTTTGCTGAGGGCGGGGCCCTGTCTGCGTGCGGGACGTCCTGAGGGCAAGCTGACGGTTTTACTGCACGAGAGAAGCCTCCTGTCCACACGCCACCCGTCCTGCGTTTCTGCACCTTTTCAAACCCGTGCTCCCGCTTTTTAATGCCCAAACAGGCCCGAGCTCAGACTGCGGCTCCACCCTAACCCTGCTGCTCGGGGCTGCAGGACGGCTGCGTCGCAGAGGCATCGCGCCCCAGAGTCTGCAGAACAGAACGGGCTCGGTCCCAAGCGCCGGGAGGATCAGCAGCCGTTTCCTGTCCTGTCACAGCGCAGTGAAGCCCCTGAGTGGAGCTCCTCCTTTCTCTGGGGAAAGTCTGTGCGTCTGTCAGTCACTCTTCTTTTCTGGACAGACCTGTTGGATCAGTCCCAGTCAGGCCTGCCACTCTGCCTGTGCGCAGGTATTTATGACTGTACCGCAACACCTGGAGAGTGAAGTCCCAGACCAAATGTCTAGTTCTGAAACCTCTCTTATTCCAAAGAAGACAATCTCTCCTAATACCCAAAACATTTTATTTTGCTTTCTTTAAAACAGACAACTAAAACTAATTGTCCTCTGCCTGTTGGTTTTAGAGACTTTTTCATAAACGCAGATCCCTCTGAGATCGAAATTGGAGTGGTTTTTCTCCACTGCGTTTGACCTCTGACCTGCTGAGAGTTTGAAAATGAGGGTTTGTGGTGGCGAAGGCGAAGGTGGGCAGGTTTTGATTGGTCTTTAAGGGGACTGGGGTGGACTCCGGTCTGTTGGCGAGCGCTGTGCATCGGGGTCTGTGCCCTCGTGCGGGCTGACATGCCCGTGCACATTCACACCTCAGAGGAAAGGTGCATCTTTATTTCTGTGATTCGGGCATTTTCAAGCATTGCCCGTTAGATCAGTGAATTTGTGGATCATTACAGACTTTAGAATTACACCTACAGAGGTGTTAGGAATGACTTTGTGAAAAGCACAGGTGTAGAGGCGATGTCATTACAGGGTAAACGCTCAGAATAACTGATCTACTCTTATACCAAACACCTGCAGTCTTGCACCATTCTTATTTATTCCGGAATCACACAAAGAACTTTAGGTGACATTGACTTTTTTTTTTTTTTTTTTTTTTTTTTTTTTTTTAAAAAACCAAATGTTTTATTGCACCAAATATATTTGATGTAAAAGCCATATTGTGAATTTAACTTCTTAATTTGCAGCCATTTTTTTTTATCTGTTAGTGTTTCAAGGGACAATTAGACAGTGAGGCGTTTATTACGTGTGAACTCCAGAACCTGCCGCTCCTGCAGAACCTGCAGCTTCAGTAGAGCTTGTGGTTCTGCAGCCGCTGGTTTCCGAAGTCGGAATGGTTTTCTGGTGTGGCGTTCCTGATTAAACCTGCTCCAGCTGCTAGACCCCCCCCCCCCCAGCTCAGAAAGGTCAGAGTTCAAAGCTCAAATTTATAGGAGGAAAAGCCCTTAAAGGAACAGGGCTCACTGATTAAAAAAGCAAAAACAAATCCATCTGGTATCACAGACTTAGGCTACTCTTCTCCCCATCTGTCTCTCCTCCCTCCCTCCCTCCCTCTCTCCTCCCCCTGTCCCCGTTATGTCTCCCCTCTCACCCTCCCTCCCTCTGATGCGACGGAGACCTTGTGTCCCCTTCCTCTCTCTCTGACCCTCCTCTTCCTCTCACTGTTAAATCCTTCCCAAAAAGCCGACCCAGGTACCGATCCCCCTCCTCCCCTCCCCCCTCCCCCCCTTCCCTCTGTGATGCCGGGTGTCAGTAAGAGTGGAGGCCCCGCCTCCTCGCCCCCCTCCTCGTCCCGCCCACTGCGGCCCAGCCGATACGTCCCCGTCTCCGCGGCAACTGCCTTCCTAGTGGGATCCACTACGCTCTTCTTCTGCTTCACGTGAGTGACATTACCATATTGACACGTATATGAACACCACGCTTTTCCACTTAACCTAACATTACCATATTTACCCGCATATAAACACCACACTTTTCCGCTCATTGTAACATTACCATATTTACACGTATATAAACACCACGCTTTTCCACATACGCTAACATTGCCATATTCACACACATATAAACACCACCCTTTTCTGCTTAACATTACTGTATTTACTCATATATACACCACCCTTCTCTGCTTCCTCTAAATTTACTGTGTTTAAACAGGTATTTGTATTTAATCATGTAATAGCATACATGTATATGCGCGCGCGCACACACACACACACACACAAAGAATATGTCCTGTTTCTCTGCTTAGCATGAACAGGCCTGTCCAAAGTGGGCTGAACATCATGCCCCACCCCTTCCCTGCCACACCCACATGCCGGGACAGGACAGCATCGGGCATTTTTGCATTTTGCCCCCCCTTGTGCCACACTTGTGCTGCTCCAGGTTAAAACTGAGACAGGGAACCAGACAGCAGCTGTTGGGTGTGATAAAGCGCTCTTCTCTCTCCCCCCCCCCCACCCCCGTTGCTGTGCTGCAGTTCCGTAACTGTGCTCTTGCCTGTGCTGTTGTGCCGATGTGACACAGGCATTAAGCAGCACAGTCTGTTCTCCTCAGCACAAATATTACACAGGTAATGAGCAGAATAATGGAAACTGCAGTCATTAATATTCCATTATTAGGGTGTGGGGCCTGCATGTCAGTACAGCCTGTGTTGCTGTGTTGAGTATCACTGAGGAACACTGCACCACTTTTCCACAGGAAACACATACTGTATGTCACGCTGTCACATGTACTGAGTTAGGCATCCAACTCTCTCTCTCCCTCCCTCCCTCCCTCTCTTCCCCCCGCCGCTCTGTCCCTCTCCCCCTCCCTCCTTCCCACCCTCCCTCTCTCCCTCTCTCCCTCCCTCCCTCCCTCTCTCTCCCTCCCTCAGGTGTCCGTGGCTGTCAGAGCAGTTCTCTGTGGCCGTTCCTGTGTATAACGGTGTGGTCTTCCTCTTCGTCCTGGCGAACTTCTGCATGGCCACCTTCATGGACCCAGGCATCTTCCCCCGAGGTAAGCAAGCAGCATCAGGCACATTACTGTACTATAGTGTACTAACTGTACTATCTCTCTCTGCTGTACTAACCCTCTCTGTGCTGTACTAATCCTCTATTTGCCATACTAAACTTCTCTGTGCTGTACTAACTCTATCTGTGCTCAGTGATTGGTTCTGTGCTAGCGGCTGGATTTCTGTGCTAGCGGCATGTGCTAGCGGCTGCGTTTCTGTGCTAGCGGCTGCGTTTCTGTGCTAGCGGCTGCGTTTCTGTGCTAGCGGCTGCGTTTCTGTGCTAACGGCTGCGTTTCTGTGCTAGCGGCTGCGTTTCTGTGCTAGCGGCTGCGTTTCTGTGCTAACGGCTGCGTTTCTGTGCTAGCGGCTGTGTTTCTGTGCTAGCGGCTGTGTTTCTGTGCTAGCGGCTGCGTTTCTGTGCTAAAGGCTGCGTTTCTGTGCTAGCGGCTGCGTTTCTGTGCTAACGGCTGCGTTTCTGTGCTAGCGGCTGCGTTTCTGTGCTAACGGCTGCGTTTCTGTGCTAGTGGCTGCGTTTCTGTGCTAGCGGCTGCGTTTCTGTGCTAACGGCTGCGTTTCTGTGCTAGCAGCTGTGTTTCTGTGCTAGCGGCTGTGTTTCTGTGCTAACAACTCCGTTTCTGTGCTAATGGCTGCGTTTCTATGCTAACGGCTGCATTTCTGTGCTAGCGGCTGGATTGCTGTGCTAGCGGCATGTGCTAGCGGTGACTTTCTGTGCTAGCGGCTGCGTTTCTGTGCTAGCGGCAGCGTTTCTGCGCTAGCGGCTGCGTTTCTGTGCTAGCGGCTGCGTTTCTGCGCTAGCGGCTGCGTTTCTGTGCTAGCGGCTGTGTTTCTGTGCTAACAACTCCGTTTCTGTGCTAATGGCTGCGTTTCTGTGCTAATGGCTGCCTTTCTATGCTAACGGCTGCATTTCTGTGCTAGCGGCTGGATTGCTGTGCTAGCGGCATGTGCTAGCGGTGACTTTCTGTGCTAGCGGCTGCGTTTCTGCGCTAGCGGCAGCGTTTCCGTGCTAGCGGCTGCGTTTCTGTGCTAGCGGCTATGCGCTAGCGGCTGCGTTTCTGTGCTAGCGGCTGTGTTTCTGTGCTAGCGGCTGCGTTTCTGCGCTAACGGCTACGTTTCTGGGCTAGCGGCTGCGTTTCTGCGCTAGCGGCTGTGTTTCTGTGCTAACGGCTGTGTTTCTGCTCTAGCGGAGGAAGACGAGGATAAGGAGGATGATTTCCGCGCCCCGCTCTATAAGACTGTGGAGATCCGGGGGATCCAGGTGCGGATGAAGTGGTGCTCCACCTGCCGCTTCTACAGACCCCCCCGCTGCTCCCACTGCTCCGTCTGTGACAACTGTGTGGAGGTACTGCTACACAGCTGCCGTACAACCACCGTACAACCGCCATACAACCACCCTACAACCACCATACAACCGCCATACAACCACCGCACAACCACCATACAACCACCACACAACCGCCATACAACCACCATACAACCGCCACACAACCGCCGTACAACCGCCATACAACCAGCATACAACCACCACACAACCACCACACAACCCCCATACAACCACCGCACAACCACCACACAACCACCATACAACCACCATACAACCACCATACAACCACCATACAACCGCCACACAACCACCACACAACCACCATACAACCGCCACACAACCACCACACAACCCCCATACAACCACCGCACAACCACCACACAACCACCATACAACCGCCGTACAACCACCATACAACCCCCGCACAACCGCCACACAACCACCACACAACCCCCATACAACCACCGCACAACCACCACACAACCACCATACAACCACCATACAACCACCATACAACCACCATACAACCGCCATACAACCACCGTACAAACCACCACACACAACCACCATACAACCGCCATACAACCACCGTACAACCACCACACAACCGCCACACAACCACCATACAACCACCATACAACCGCCATAGAACCGCCGTGCGGACGCTACACAGCCCATACCGCTCCTCAGACCGCCCCGCCCCTCTCTCCCGCAGGACTTTGACCATCACTGCCCATGGGTGAATAACTGCATCGGCCGCAGGAACTACCGCTACTTCTTCCTGTTCCTGCTGTCGCTGACGGCCCACATCATGGCCGTGTTCGGCTTCGGCCTGCTCTTCATCCTCAACCACACCCAGCAGCTGGACCACGTGCACTCTGCTGTCACGTATCCTGCACAGTGTGTGTGTGTGTGTGTGTGTGTGTGTGTGTGTGTGTGTGTGTGTGTGTGTGTGTGTGTGTGTGTGTGAGAGTGTGTGTGTGTGTGTGCGAGAGAGAATGTGTGCGTGTGTATATATGTGTGTAGCTATGTCTGTGTGTGTGTATGTGTCTGTGTGCATTACTCCTTGACCACTCTCTCAGGATGGCTGTGATGTGTGTGGCCGGCTTGTTCTTCATCCCTGTAGCAGGACTCACCGGCTTCCACATCGTCCTGGTGGCTCGCGGGAGGACCACCAACGAACAGGTGTGTGTGTGTGTGTGTTTGTGTGTGTGTGTGAGAGAGAGAGAGAGTGTGTGTGTACCCCGGTTTTTCTGCCTCTGAGGTTAATCGTGTTTGTGGGGGAGGGGGGAGGGCGGTGCCCCTGGGTGGGGTACCGGGTTAATCTGGGATAATGTGCCCTGAATGTGCCCCTCACTGTCTTTAATCCCCCCCCCCCCCAATCACACAGGGAAATAATCACAACTCCCCCCCCACCCCTTATTCTTTCTGTGTCTGTCCCCCCCCCGCCCCCCCAGGTGACAGGGAAGTTCCGAGGGGGGGTGAACCCCTTCACTAACGGCTGCTGGAGGAACGTCTCCCATGTGCTGTGCAGCTCTCAGGCTCCCAGGTCCGTCCGTCTGTCCGTCCTCTCTCTGTATGTCTGTCTGTCCTCTCTGTCTGTCCGTCCTCTCTCTGTTTGTCTGTCCGTCCTCTCTCTGTCTGTCTGTCCTCTCTATCTGTCCGTCCTCTCTCTCTGTCCGTCCTCTCTCTGTTTGTCTGTCCGTCCTCTCTCTGTCTGTCTGTCCTCTCTATCTGTCCGTCCTCTCTCTGTTTGTCTGTCCGTCCTCTCTCTATCTGTCTGTCCTCTCTATCTGTCCGTCCTCTCTCTGTTTGTCTGTCTGTCCTCTCTCTCTGTCCATCCGTCCTCTCTCTGTCTGTCTGTCTGTCTGTCCATC
>CM045887.1:65570155-65602655 GCA_025169545.1 Anguilla japonica
GGAGTGAGACTGAATGAGACTGTAGGAGTGAGACTGAATGAGACTGTAGGGGTGGGACTGAATGAGACTGTAGGAGTGAGCCTGAATGAGACTGTAGGGGTGGGACTGTAGGAGTGAGACTGAATGAGACTGTAGGAATGAGACTGAATGAGACTGTAGGAATGAGACTGAATGAGACTGTAGGGGTGGGACTGTAGGGGTGAGACTGAATGAGACTGTAGGAGTGAGACTGAATGAGACTGTAGGGGTGAGACTGTAGGAGTGAGACTGAATGAGACTGTAGGTATGAGACTGAATGAGACTGTAGGAGTGAGACTGAATGAGACTGTAGGAGTGAGACTGTAGGAGTGAGACTGAATGAGACTGTAGGGGTGGGACTGTAGGGGTGAGACTGAATGAGACTGTAGGAGTGAGACTGAATGAGACTGTAGGGGTGGGACTGTAGGGGTGAGACTGTAGGAGTGAGACTGAATGAGACTGTAGGAGTGAGACTGAATGAGACTGTAGGAGTGAGACTGAATGAGACTGTAGGGGTGAGACTGTAGGAGTGAGACTGAATGACACTGTAGGGGTGAGACTGTAGGAGTGAGACTGAATGAGACTGTAGGAGTGAGACTGCTCGGGGTCGCACAAACTGAAGCTCCTGTCCAACATCCTGTCCAGTATCACTTTGGGGCTTTTCCAGCTTATTTTATGATTTGTGTTTTGTTGACTTGTTTGCTTTTCCTTTTGTTTGGTAACTCAGTGGCTTTCAGTTGATCAGTGAGAGTAAGTTGAAGCTGGAGCTGTCTGTCTGTCTGTCTGTCTGTCTGTCTGTCTGTCTGGTCTGTCTGTCTGTCTGTCTGTCTGTCTGTGTGTGTCTGTCTGTGTCAGGTGTGTGTCTGTGTCTGTCTGTCTGTCTGTCTGGTGTGTGTCTGTCTGTCTGTCTGTCTGTCTGTCTGTCTGTCTGTCTGTCTGTCTGTCTGTCTGGTGTGTGTCTGTCTGTGTCAGGTGTGTGTGTGTGTGTCTGTCTGTCTGTCTGTCTGGTGTCTGTCTGTCTGGTGTGTGTCTGTCTGTCTGTCTGTCTGTCTGTCTGTGTGTGTCTGCTGTCTGTCTGTCTGTCTGTCTGGTGTCTGTCTGTCTGTCTGTCTGGTGTGTGTCTGTCTGTCTGTCTGTCTGTCTGTGTCAGGTGTGTGTCTGTCTCTGTCAGGTGTGTGTCTGTCTGTCTGTCTGTCTGTCTGTCTGTCTGTCTGTCTGGTGTGTGTCTGGTGTGTGTCTGTCTGTGTCTGGTGTGTGTCTGTCTCTGTCAGGTGTGTGTCTGTGTCTGTCTGGTGTGTGTTTGTGTGTCTGTGTCTGTCTGTGTCAGGTGTGTGTGTGTGTCTCTGTCTGTCAGGTGTGTGTGTGTGTCTGTCTGTCACATGGTGTGTTTGTGTGTCTGTCTGTCAGGTGTGTGTGTTTTGTGTGTGTGTGTGTGTGTGTGTAGTAGTGTTGTGCGTTAGCCCCTCTGTTAGCGCTGTTGATAGTGCACAGCCTCCCTGTGTTTGTGTGTGTCTGTCAGGTGTGTGTGTGTGTGTGTGTGTGTGTAGTAGTGTTGTGCATTAGCGCTTTTAGCGCTGTTGATAGTGCACAGCCTCCCTGTGTTTGTGTTAATCTGCTCTCTGCCCTCCGCAGTTATTCAGCATTTCAGCATTAATATTCAACTTCGCCTTAATCTTTTTTTCCAACCATCATCTCTCTTTCTCTCTCCCTCCCCTTCCCTCTCTCTTTCTCTCTCCCCCTTTCCACTCTCCTCCCTTTCTCTCTCTGCCTTCCCCTCCCTCTCTCTCTCTCTCTTTCCTCCCCCTCCCTCCATCTCTCTCAGATGAATCGGGGGGAGAGTCTGAAGGAGTCTCCATCTCTCCGACACTCCGGTGGGCCGGGGGGGGCGGGGTCAGGGGGTGGGGGCGGGGTTTCGGTCGGAGCCCAGCCTGGATGGGCGCGAGAGCGATCGGGGCAGCCGGGACAGGGGCGGGGCAGGAGTGGGCGTGGCCATGCCTGCTTCGGGGATCCCCGGCTACTCCCTGGGGGGGCGGTCCTACCCGTCCTTCTCAGACCCCACAGTGCTGTCCGGGGGGGCGTCGCGCTCCTCTAGCGTCCGCTCCGCCCACACGGCCCACAATGCACCTGGGGCGCTGCACTCGGACGGCACCACCTCCACCAGCTACAAGAGCCTGGCCAATCAGACGCCTCGAAACGGCAGCCTATCGTACGACAGCCTGCTCACCCCCTCCGAGGGCCCGGAGTTTGAGTCGGCCGCCCCAGACCCGCCCCCCCACGCCCACCCCGGCCCGGTGCCCCCCACGTTGCTGGGCTACAGCTCCCCCTTCCTGTCGGCGCAGATCGCCCACCAGCGCGAGCCCTCGTCCCCCCACCACGCCTTCCTGCCCCGCCCAACCAGCCCCGCCCACCTCCCGGAGCGGGACTCCCACCGCTCCACCCAGCACCACCCCCGCCCCGCCCGCTTCTCCCGCCCGCCCCTCCTGGCCGACGCCCACCCCTACTCCTACCGAGCGCGCTCCCTGGGATCGCCGGAGACGGCGGCGCCCGTAGCCCCGCCCCCGGCCCCGCCCGCCCCGCTGGGGAAGTCCCTGTCCTACTCCAGCGCCGCGGCTGCAGAGATGCAGTACCGCATGGTGCGCAAGGCGTCGGCCGGGGGCGGGGCTGGGGGCGGGGCCGGGGGCGGGATCCAGGCCCCAAAGTGAGTACCCCACTCTCTGCAGGCCACAGCCTCCTCTCCTCTCCTGCCCGCCTCCTGTGAGTTTCTCTCCTTTCCCTCCTTCACTCGCTTCCATCCGTCCTTATCCATCCATCCATCCGCTAGTGGTGCTGACCGTTTCTGAGTACCTTTAACTGTACTGTGTGTGTGTGTGTGTGTGTGTGTGCGCGCGTGTGTGCGTGCGCACGCTTGCTATTAGGGGCATGTTTTCCATCCTCTCCACCTGATTGGTCAGATTGAAAGGGGGCCATTATCAGTCTGTGGTTGAGTTACATGGATCCGATTTGAGTATTCAGCCAAGCCGTAGTATGATAAAGGGATATTTCCCTCTTCCCCCATCCGGGAGGTAATGGTGCTGCCCTTAACGGCGTTAGTGGATGCTAAGATCTGTTGTTTTAGGGTTTTAGTTAGTTCTGATTTTGTTTGTATGAATGTTTTTTTTAAAATAATAGTGTAGAATAGTCTACCTTTCAGGGTAACATATTTGAGAATGCTGTATAGGGGAATTGTCATACTGTCGAATATTCTACTGTACAGGTTATTAAGCATATTGTATAGCAGGAATCCTGCTGTGTTAAATTAATGATTTAAATGGACAGGTTTTAACGGCAGCTTAAATCTGACAGTACTATACAGAGAGGCTGATGGGAGTTGAAGTCCAGTCATTGTTTAGAGAGGTACTCATGGGAATTGAAGTCCTGTAGGCCTGAACCTCCTGTGATCAATGTGTGGCCAGCAGAACTGGAGCTGGCTCAGACGAGAGTGGTGCATGCTGGGACAGATACAGGTGCTTCCTGGTCTGTGGGTACAGTGTTCCAGCACAGCGTGGCGCAGGGATGAGCGGAGTGCTGGACAGCTGGAGTCTGTTTGTTGGGGTGTGTGGCTGTGTGTACCAGCTGAGCTGAGCTGCTGTGCTTTATCAGACTGAGACTCAAACCGCACCAGTCTCCTTTCCTGTAGAGCTGCTGCTCTTTCTGTCCTCTCTGACTGCTCTCACTGTGCTTTGCAAGCTGCTCTGGAACAAAGCTTCAGCTAAATGTGTCTAATGTAATTTAGCGCAGAACTGTTGAAAAAAAAAAAAAGGCATTATTGATTATCCAAATGATTCATATTGGGTTTGATTTTTCCCCTTTCCTCTCTCTCCTCTCTCTCTCCTCCCTTTCCTCTCTTTCATCCCCTCTCCTGCGGTCCTTCCATCTCACAGGGACGAGATTCAGATGAAGTCCTACAGCCGGTCCAATGGGCAGCCCAAGCCTGCCCCCTCCTCCCCCTCCCACCCAACCAGCCTCTCCACCCGCCCGGGCCCAGCCAATCAAAGCGCTGCTCCTTCACAGAGTCCCACCCACAAGCCGGGGGGTGGGGTGAAGAAGGTGACGGGCGTCGGAGGGACGACCTATGAGATCTCCGTTTGAGTGACAGGCGGCAGCTTCGTCCAATGGGGGGGGGGGGGTAGGATCACAGGCCCCTCCCCCTGCTCTGGTGAAAGGAGCCTTGCGATTGGAGGAGGGACATCACATGGGGATATGTGATTTGAGGAACGCAGAGGGGTGTTCGTCAGTCACGCTGTCACACGGCTTGTTTTTCATCCCTCCTTCCGAAAGCAATGGACTCCCCTTCTCTCCATGGGGTGGAGATGTACCCCCCCTCCCCTCCCCCCCCAAAAAAACATCTGCCTCCACTGCATTCAGTCAGCACCTGACTTTCCAGGGGACTCAGGTAGCCAATCGCACGCCTTCTAGAGGCAGGACTCTGGCCAGTGGCTGTGAAGGACAAACGGTGAGCTGGCCAGTCACCAGGAAGGCTGCAAACGTGTGAGAGACAGCGCTGACTGAGCTCCCTTTTTATTTTTATTACAACGGACTCGAGGTGCGTACATTTGGACATTAAAGGAGGTTTGGAAGGAGGACAGAACAGCTGACCTGTCCTGAGTCTAAGGATCAGCTCAGGCTCTGTCTCCAGGACCACAGAAGCTTCAACTACACAGGCCACTGTGATTGGTCGGGGACCACTGCTGCCCATTTAACCGACCAATCAGTAAATGGGACATTAATATTACTGGCAGGTATCAGGGCAGATGATTGGTTCATTGTCTGGACTTCACCGGCAGGAGCCGCCTGATCTCGGACTGGATTTGGCGATTGCCTTTGAGTTCCAGGAAAAAAAACAAAGATTTTGCTTATTTAATTTTCTTTTTTAAATCTTAGTTTGTATGAATTTATATAGTTACTGATTTAAAAAAATGCTCATGATTTTAATGGTGTCAAGTGACACACTGGCTTACAAAAGATTTCATACAGCAAATGTTTGTTCACTTTAATGGCTAAGCCAGCCAATCAGACGCAGCTCTCATAGCCAATGGGGCTTATTCTCTGCAACTGAGAACTAGCCTCATTAAAACAGTCAAAAAATGCATCGGTTCTTGTGGAGTAAAATTCTGAAATATTCTGTTGAGAGGATATGAAATGCCTGATGTCTGTTGTAGTTTTAAATGACTGGATTTTTTTATTTTTGTTTTATTTTTTTAAATATTTCAGTCGTCAGTTAAGAGCCAGACCTCCCTCTGGTTGCCTTTGACAAAGCTGGCCTATCAGGAATCGGATTATGTGTCATGTGATTTGGGTCAGTCAGAGAGGACCTTATGGGCCATTTCCAAAAAGTTCATATCCTGGAGCTTTCCAAGTGGGACACGATTAAAAAATCATTTTAAACTCAAAGTTATTTTGCAAGTTTGTTGGCTGACGAGGGGCCAGCATGGAGACTGTTCTGTGGGGCTCTTCGATTTGAGGACTGTTTGACCAATCAGAAGCAGAAAATGGAAACTTTGAATAAATGCATAGCAGCATACTGCCGAATGGGAGGGGCTAGAATGTGACTGACAGCCGGCTAGCCAACCTAAACGGCCAATGATGTAGTGATACGGGGAGAGGGAAGGCGGGGCCTGAAACATGGGTGTGTTTAAAAAAAAAAAAAAGTTTATTGTATAGCTCTGCGTGGGAGAGTGTGTGTATGTGCGTGTGTGTGGCTGAGCATTGGTAATAATAAACCATTTATAAAACACTCGCGGGATGACGCCTTTGGCCTGTCATTTGAGAGGTCAGAGGTCACAGACTCACTCCTGTCGCTCTGAAAACAACAGACTGTATGAAGTGTGAGTGCATGTGTGTGTGAGCGTGTGTGTGAGAGAGCGTGTGTGTGTGTGTGCTTATATTTGTGTCCAGTCTTTGTGTGTGCATGTGTCCGAACTGGTGTGTAGATGTGTGCGAGTTCGCTTGTGTGCATGCATGTAAACGCATGTTTGAGTTAGTGTGTGAGTTGGTGTGTGCACATATGACCACACGTCAGAGCGCGTGCATGCGTGTGTCTGAGCGTGTGCATGCGTGTGTCTGAGCGTGTGCATGCGTGTGTCTGAGCGTGTGCATGCGTGTGTCTGAGCGCGTGCATGCGTGTGTCTGAGCGCGTGCATGCGTGTGTCTGAGCGCGTGCATGCGTGTGTCTGAGCGTGTGCATGCGTGTGTCTGAGCGTGTGCATGCGTGTGTCTGAGCGTGTGCATGCGTGTGTCTGAGCGTGTGCATGCGTGTGTCTGAGCGCGTGCATGCGTGTGTCTGAGCGTGTGCATGCGTGTGTCTGAGCGCGTGCATGCGTGTGTCTGAGCGCGTGCATGCGTGTGTCTGAGCACGTACATAGGGAGCAGAGACAGAGAGTGTGTTGTATTTGCATACTTTATTTGCGTGGTTGGAAACAGAAAGGCACACACACACACATCCTGTGATCTGTCATGGAACCGGATTGGCTGGCTGTGTCACATGACCCCAGGAGTTTGGGAGGGAGCGAGCACATCTCACTGCACATGTGCAGCCAGCCTGCAGCCATGGCAACATGGGCGGATCCACAGCCAGCCAATCCCGTTCGCCTCTGGGTGTGGTGCAGATCAGAGGTAGTGTGCATTACGGATGGGAAGAGCCGCCTGCCTCCTGTGGCTCAGAGCAATCTCACAGGAGCCCACTAGGTGGCACTGCTGTCCAGGTTGTGTGCTGTTGATAGAAATACTTCAAACACAGATTAAGGAAACATTTGTAGTTTGTAACATAGCAGCATAAAGTAAATGCACAGCCTGATGAAGCAGTGCCCCTTGCTATGAAAGACGCTAGTGACTGGAGCCTGGCCTGCTGCTCAGTACAGTCCACCAGAGAAACGCTGCTGCTACAGCACAACCCCCTTCACTCAGCCAATCAGAGCGAGCGAATGCCCGTCCAGTCTGGCGTCTGCTGCTACAGCACAACCCCCTTCACTCAGCCAATCAGAGCGAGCGAATGCCCGTCCAGTCTGGCATCTGCTGCTACAGCACAACCGCTGCTCACTTCACTCAGCCAATCAGAGCGAGCGAATGCCCGTCCAGCCTGGCGTCTATGTTAATTCACTACTCTGCTCTACTGGTAACACGACGAGAAGCAGGGGTTAATAATTTACTGTTTATTCACACAATTCTGAGCCCCTCAGAGCTGGAAGTCCGATAGCCGTTAAACTTGATTTCTGAGGAGTGATTTGTTCACCAAGGTCATGAATGATCGACTGAGCAGTAAAATAATCTTGAGGCAGCTGTGCTGAATTTGCTCAAGGAACAAATATTTTGAAAAAAAAGAAAAGGTGAATGAAAAATATTCCACCCGCCCCAGTCCCCTGCTCTCCAGGTCATCAGTATAAATGAGAAATGAGTTCTGTTCTCCTTCTGAATAAAAAGCACAAATAATCTCAGTAATGAACTCACTGGCCATTCCTCACTGTCACAGCTTTGGGGGAAAGGTCAGAGGTCATAGTTCACAGGCCCAACTCTTTCCCCACGCACTGCCCGCACCAGGCTTTTTCCCCTTACTAGCCATAAAGGATTGAATTTCGCTGCAGTACCAGGCAGCCAGAGTGATCCTATTTCAGTTAAAATGACAGGTGTTAAAACCGTAAGACTGTCCCTGATCTTTAAAAAGCCTGAAATAAGCATGCTGTTCCTGGTTTGCGATTGCTTTTCAGCACAGTAACCCTCCTCCACCTGCAGTACTTGCATCTCTCCATCAAAGGCTGTGGTTGGGTGAGCTATTCAGCATGCTCTAACCTGATTGGCTCAGCACTGCAGTGCCAATACTGTTGGTTTTCCTCTTTATTTGGTCCCATAAGGTCAACAGGACCTTTCTGAGCCACCCTTCAGTTTATACTTTATGTACTGTCCCTTCTGATCGTTCATAAAGGTGTATGTGGCTGTTTGTAGAGCTCCGTACAAACACAGGTAGTTATTCCTGTATTACTATAAGGGCAGCAGTGTAGTATCGCGGTGCAGGAAGTGAGCCAGTGCACCTGAGGGGTGGTCCGGTCCCCAGGTGGGGCCCTGCTGTTGCACCCCTGAGCTGCAGGACTTCACCTGAACGGCTTCAGTACACACTCAGCTGTCTGAGTGCATACTATGCACAACACGTACGCTGTGGAAACTGCCCTGGATGAGAGGGTACTGACAGCCTAAAATTTAAATGAAATGCAAATATTACAGCTCCGATGCCCATAAACGCTTCTGGATCACAACATTCCCACGGCCAATACACCAGTTAACTCATCATTTACCTCAGCTGCCCCCATTAATCACTCAGACTGATCGTTTTTGCAGTTAGAAACTGCACTAGCGGTTGTGACTCGGGGAGTCGGGCCTGTGTTCACCAAGTGTCTGAGAGCAGGAGAGCTGACCTAGGATCAGTCTCCTGTGCCCATATCCAATCGCCATCCACTATGAGCCCAAAGGAGAACAGATCCTAGATCAGCACTCCTCCTCTGACAGGCTGTGACGCAGAGCCTGTGTGTGTGTGTGTGTGTGTGTGTGTGTGTGTGTGTGCGCGCGCGAAGGGGAGCCACAAGAGGAGTGTGAAGGTACTGGCGATGGCGAGATGACAACACGAAGGAGGGGTTTTCAGTCAGAAGCTTTCTGTGCATCACAGACAGGATTACATTTATATATATTACACTGTTAAATAGTTGATCACATAGCTTAATCTTTCATTAGAATGCAAATATGTTAAAAAAACAAATGAAAAAAATCAAAAACAAAAATGAATTCAAACTTCCAAAGCCCACATTCTGTCCTTAAATGCACCCCCACCCCTCCCACACCCCTCAATATTTGCATGGTTCTATCCAGTCCCATTGTGATGTCACAGTCGTTAGAGGGATGTGCCCCGTCTCTGGCCTTTCTATTTGTCTTTCTTGGTTTCGGACTCCTCCCCCTTGGGCTCTGGCTCCACCTCTTCCTCCTCGGGAACAGGGGGAAACCTCTCGGCTCGTCCCTTGGACAGCTTCTTGGAGCGCTGGTAGAGCTCGTTCAGGTTAAACTCTCGGATGATATTCTCCTGGAAACGGGTGCGGGAGGGTCAGTCAGTGTGTAACCCTCAATCACAAAAAATTATTTACTGTTTTTAAATGCACTTATACTGTATTACACTCAAACAGGGTGAATAATGGCCAGCAGCCATACCTCCATGCACTCTGCTCCTGCCAAATGGCTGAAGCTAAGCAGGTCTGGGCTTGGTTAGTACTTGGATGGGAGACCACCAGGGTATACTGAGTTGCTGCTGGAAGTGGTGTTGGGTGGGCCAGCAGGGGGCAATTTTCGCTCTGGTACAAATAAACCCCAATGCCCCAGTGCAGTGACGGGGACACTGTGCTGTAGGAGATGCCGTCTTTCGGATGAGACGTTAAACCCAGGTCCTGACTCTCTGTGGTCATTAAAGATCCCATGACACTTATCGCTAAGAGTAGGGGGTTCCCCGGTGTCCTGGCCAAATCCCAGATCTGGCTCTCGCAAAAAACTTGCCACTAAAAATCATCCCCAGACTTAATTGGCTAAATAAATGTTCTCTCCCTCTCCACCTTCGCTAATGTGTGGTGAGCGTTCTGGCGCAAATTGGCTGCCGTGCATCACCCAGGTGGGTGCTACACATTTGGTGGGTGCCAGGTGAGTTCCCCTTCACTGTAAAGCACTTTGAGCATATGGAAAAGTGCTATATAAATGTAATTATTATTATTATTATTATTATTATTATTAATAATAATAATAATAATAATAATAATAATAATAATAATAGATCTATGCTGTAGAGAAAATGATCATCTCAGAGCCCTTTGCAACAGCGAGGTGGAACTCCTCAACCACCACCATCACCTGGGTGATGCACGGCAGCCATTTTGTGCCATATTGCACACCACACATTTGCTAAGGTGGAGACGGAGGGAGTTACTGAGCCAATAAACTGGGTGAAGATAATTACTTGGGCAGACAGAGTGAGAGAGTCAGGTTCTGGGTTTTGGCCAGAAGGGGACCCTGGATTCGGAGAGGAGGGTCCTGGGATCTCTACGGATCACGCTGAGTCAGCACCTCGGTTCATGGTTCCCCTCAGACCCTATGTGTGGTCCCACTAGGGGGGCAGCATTTTGGAGAGCTTCTCACCTCAGTGAAGCTCCAGGACACCGCCCTTCCTTTCTTGTCCACTTGGGGGCGCCGCATGATCTCTTTGCCCCCCTGGAAGAGCACCAGAGAGGGCAGCTGTTTGGAGAGGGGGGAGGCGCTCACCTTGTACCTGGGATACAGGGTGGGGGGGGGGGGGGGGGGGGTGGTTACAGTACGGTTTCACAGCGTTTCTAATGCAGCAGCACAGGGTCACAAGCATTACCTACAGCTGATGAACAAACAGGGAAAACTGATCATCACTGAAGGGTTCTGCTGGTTCTGTGATAGTGTTCTAGCACTGAAGGGTTCTGGTGGTTCTGTAATAGTGTTCTAGCACTGAAGGGTTCTGTGATAGTGTTCTAGCACTGAAGGGTTCTGCTGGTTCTGTGTTGGTGTTCTAGCACTGAAGGGTTCTGCTGGTTCTGTGATGGTGTTCTAGGACTGAAGGGTTCTGGGGGTTTTGTGATGGTGTTCTAGCACTGAAGGGTTCTGGTGGTTCTGTGATGGTGTTCTAGCACTGAAGGGTTCTGGTGGTTCTGTATTGGTGTTCTAGCACTGAAGGGTTCTGGTGGTTCTGTGATTGTGTTCTAGAACTGAAGAGTTCAGTGCTTTACTCTGGCTTCTCCATTATGGAAATGTCAGTGTAAAAATCCATTCCATTTTGTTCACTACTTAAACTAACAGCCAATCAGAGGCAAGCATGGCTCTGACGGAGAGGAAAGGGGCGTGTGGGACACACAGAAACAGGAAGAGACAGGGGGAGCAGAAGATGGCGGGACCCAGGTGAGGGAGAGACGGACACCTACTTCTTGGACATTTCTCCGTACCGCCCCACGTCCAACTTTCCAAACTTCAGCCCAGCACAGTTATACCTGAGAGAGGCGAGAGAAATCATGCTTACCAACCGCACACACTACACACACTACGCGCACACACACACGCACGCACGCACGCACACACACTCACACACACACACTCACTCACACACACACACACACACACGCGCGCGCACGTGCTCGCACACACACACGCGCACACACGCACACACACACACACACGCACGCACGCGCGCGCGTACACACACACTCACACTCACACTCACACACGCACTCGCACACGCACACACACACACACACACACACTACACACACTACACACACACACACACACACACACACACACACACACACACACACACACACACACACTACACACACACACAGAAATCATCCTTACCAACCACAAACACACACACACACACACACACACAAATCATCCTTACCAACCACACACACAACACACACACAGAAATCATCCTTACCAACCACACACACACACACACACACACACACACACACACACACACAGAAATCATCCTTACCAACCACAAACACACACACAGAAATCATCCTTACCAACCACAAACACACACACACAGAAATCATCCTTACCAACCACACACACACACACACAAATCATCCTTACCAACCACACACACACACACACACACACACACACACACACACACACACACACAGAAATCATCCTTACCAACCACAAACACACACACAGAAATCATCCTTACCAACCACAAACACACACACACACACACACACACACACACACACAGAACATCCTTACCAACCACACACACACACACACACACACACACACACACACACACACAGAAATCATCCTTACTAATCACACACACACACAAATCATCTTTACCAACCACAAACACACAAACACACACACAAATCATCCTTACCAACCACAAACACACACACACACACACACACACAAATCATCCTTACCAACCACAAACACACACACAGAAATCATCCTTACCAACCACACACACACACACACACACAGAAATCATCCTTACTAATCACACACACACACAAATCATCCTTGCCAACCACAAACACACAAACACACACAGAAATCATCCTTACCAACCACAAACACACACACACACACACACAGAAATCATCCTTACTAATCACACACACACAAATCATCCTTGCCAACCACAAACACACAAACACACACAGAAATCATCCTTACCAACCAAAAACACACACACACACACAGAAATCATCCTTACTAATCACACACACGCAGACATCATTCTTACCAACCACTAACACACACACAGAAATCATCCTTACTAATCGCACACAGAAATCATCCTTACCAAACACACACACACAGACACGGAAATCATCCTTACCAAACACACACACACACACACACACACACACACGCTCGCCCTCACTATATTTCAATAACAGTTACAGTTGCTAATCAATGGCAGTGTTTCATAATGCTCAGGTTGTTAGCTAAAGTCTTTTGTCAAACGCACTTTATCTTTTCAGCGTTTCTGGCACAGTTCTGTGTTTGCGTTTCACGTGTGCACTTACGTGTCACGTGCGCGTCTGCTGCGAGCCCAGTGCAGGCGTGTTCTCAGACACGTGTGTGCCGGTGTGTGAGCCCAGTGCAGGCGTGTTCTCAGACACGTGTGTGCCGGTGTGTGAGCCCAGTGCAGGCGTGTTCTCAGACACGTGTGTGCCGGTGTGTGAGCCCAGTGCAGGCGTGTTCTCAGACACGTGTGCCGGTGTGTGAGCCCAGTGCAGGCGTGTTCTCAGACACGTGTGTGCCGGTGTGTGAGCCCAGTGCAGGCGTGTTCTCAGACACGTGTGTGCCGGTGTGTGAGCCCAGTGCAGGCGTGTTCTCAGACACGTGTGTGCCGGTGTGTGAGCCCAGTGCAGGCGTGTTCTCAGACACGCGTGTGCCGGTGTGTGAGCCCAGTGCAGGCGTGTTCTCAGACACACGTGTGTGCCGGTGTGTGAGCCCAGTGCAGGCGTGTTCTCAGACACACGTGTGCGTGTGCATGCGCTGTGAGCCCAGTGCAGGCGTGTTCTCAGACACACGTGTGTGCGGGTTGTATGTTGAGGCGTTGCTGTGTGCACTTTGAAGAGCGTTCAGCCACATGTTGGGTTCGTACTTGAGTGACAGGTCAGCGTAGATGGAGGCGAAGGACTGGCACTCCGGGGACCAATTAGCAAAGAACTCCACAATCCAGGTGACCCGCCCATCCCTCTCCAGCTCCTCCTACAGGCGGCAGCCCAAACAACCACTCAAAGCAGACCACTCACCACTCATCACTTCAAAGAGCTGACAATGTATGTATCAATCACAATTCATCACTTTAACAAGCCAATGACACATGTATAACTCCTGGCATATTTTTACAATCTGACGCTTAAACGAGCATCAGCTCTAGGGCTACACGCCACTGCAAAGCAGCACTTGCGTCTACGTCTATGGTTTTATCACTGAAGTACTTGATGTACTCAGGTCCCATATAGAGGGGAGGCTTGCAGGTCATCAGGAAGACTGAAGGAGGAGGGGGAGCACATGTTAAACAGCCATATTCATTCACTCATTCATTCATTTACCTCCACAAAGAAAGGAGAAAGGCAACTACACAGAGTGATCTGCAGAATTGATTGTGCTGGAGAGGATGGAACCCCTACAGGCCTTTTACTAGAACCTCACCAAAACAAATCACAATAATTGAAGAACAAAAAAAGGACAGTACATATCCCTGGCCATAACCTAGCCTGCCCCCCAGCCCCTAACCCAGCCTGCCCCCCACCCCAGCCCCTAACCCAGCCTACACCCCACCCCAGCCCCTAACCCAGCCTACACCCCACCCCAGCCCCTAACCCAGCCTACACCCCACCCCAGCCCCTAACCCAGCCTGCACCCCAGGACTAGGTGCAGTGGGGGACTGACCGATACACAAGGTGAGGTACAGCAGCCCCATGCGGATGTCCAGTCTGAAGAAGAGGATGACGTTGGCCACTTTACTGAAGAGGATGATGTTCCCCACATGCTGCTCCACAGTGACTGAACAAGAGAGGGGGGAAGTGAAGAGGCAAAATGAGACAGGGGAATAGCAAAAGACCAAAGTCACCTGTTCAGTAAGGGCAAATATATAAGACTTAAATAAGCAATGCTACACATACTGTATACTGTGCATATTGTATTTTCTACTTTTCGGAGGCCCATAACGCAATGCGCGAGACTTACTGGCTCTCCTGTTCTTCATCATGACGATGGCGCTCAGAAACATTAGGATCTCCACCTCCCTCTGCAGGAGGAACAGAAACAAACGGTTACACCACGCCAGGGATACATCAACCAGGGTCCTGTTTCACGAAGCAGAATTACTGAGTTAGCTGGATAACTACGCTGAATAAAACCCAGAACCCTCCAAATCTGGAACATGGACTGCGGTAAAAATCTGTTCCGGGTTTTACTCAGCACAGCTACCCAGCTAACTCAGTAACGCTGCTTCGTGAAATACGCCCCAGGGCTATATACGCTCCACTCTCTCGGAACGCACCGTTGTTACAGTGGGCCAGTCACTATACTCATGCCACCTGCACGCACATGAATAGCTATAGGCCCGTTTCACATTCGTACGATCGCTGGCAACTCGTTGCGTTATCTCTTTCTACCGACACAAAGAATGAGGAATGCATACCGTCTCCACGAAATTTCTAACGGTAATTATTATTTTTTTCCATGCGACAGGTCATGCGTTAGCTCTCAGATTTAACTGAGCATACAATGTATCGATATCCCACTCTCCAGGTTATTTCCATTACCGGCTCCCCGTCGTGCAAATCCGTTTCATTGTCTCACCGTTCCCGTCCCCAAATCAGCATTATTTATGTTTCGTTCTCGTTCCCATTTACTATAAACATAAAATAACAGTTATCCGCCATTTCTACCGCTTTGTTTTAGCAGAATGATCTCGAGTATCAGAATACTGACCCAATCGAAGTCGCAGGAGTTTCCATCCTCACGCTGCGTCGAGAGATGTTCGCAGATCCCCGGTGTTTTGCGGACCATAAGAAAAGCTACCGACATAAACAACGAGGCGACATAGTACGGTTTCAGCAACCACTTATAAACCTGCGGCAGGTGGTAGAGGAATGCGAAAAGGGGAGTTAGCAACGCCATTTTCCAGAGAAAGTGGCCGCCCGACGGAGAAGTTATGGAGCTAGCCGCAACACTGCTGAAAATCTGCGTTAGCGGCGTGCTTTCATTGGACGGCGCATGTGTATAGTTGGATTTAAAGGCGTAAACGTACGTGCGGAGGTCACTGCGGACAAAACGCTGAGGGGCCCTGCCCCATAGTCCAATCTGATTGGTGCTTAGCAAGGTGACTTTTACGGCAATTGGTCGTTTAGGCTGCCGTAAAAGAGGAGGGGTTAAGGAAGTTGGAGGCGAGCTTCTTGGGACAAATAGTTTTTTACGTTTTACCGTAATTAACAAAATTCATGCACGTACTGCGTGTATCGCAAGTTTAAATATTATACATGTAACAAGCATGAACACATTTGCCGCGCATCGTATGTGCAGTAATTTAAACGAAGAATCTCAAATTTTCAATTCATTTTGTTTTTTACTCAGGCTGCCTGCTAGAGCTACCTATATCCCAGTAAACAGCGATATCTCTGTAGTAACCCCTACAGCTACAACACAGTGGTTAAGCCTGTAAGTAATAACAATAAATAATTATGCAAAACTTTAGACATTTGGAGCAGGCCTAAAATTGCCCCAAACTTGTTCAAGCCATTACACCCTGCAACCTGCTATTATGGTCGGGATGTTGTGCGAGGTTAACCAATCCTTTTGCCATCCAAAATACCGTACTGAACTATTTAAATAAATTAAGAGCCTATATTAGTTGCGTTACGGTAGCTAATGAGATATGACGCTTTGTAGTAGGTTGCGAACATCAACACAAACGGATCATCATAATTATTTGTTTTAATTTGATCTTTGTTTTTTATTTTTTGGTATTTATATTAATTTGAGATTAACATGACAGAAATATTTTCATCTTTGTACGGTCAGAATGACGCACAGGGCCCCCCCGGATCCTCGGCTCTTGGCTTTGGTCCGGGGAAGCCACCACCGCCTCCAACGCAGAATCAAGTCTCTATGTCCGTACAGATTCCACACCAGCTCGGGGATGAAGGGCCTGCGTTACGGAAGCCCGGAGCCATGAACGAACCATTCTATTTACTAAGAGAAATACCCGGTATGTGTCTCACATGGTGGATTTCTAGAAATAGGCCTTGTTGGTAAATTAAATATTGCTTTGATATTCGCTAGTGATGTAGCCAGCCAACTTAAAAATCCCAGCTAACTGAAAGTTAGCACGCTAGCTGTTCACTATTTTTGTTTTTGTTGAGATTAGCTTGCTTAATGTAGTTGTCGAATAACCTATGCTTGTTATTGTCTTTCCGTGAAACTTGTGGAAAATTGTTCCACTGTACGAGATGGCTAATTTTGGTGCTCAATAGCACTGTCTCCTGATGTCTCGATTGAGTTGCCATCGTGAAATTACTGTGGCTGTCCTGTGCATTTATGCCGAGTGGCGATCGGTGTCTTGTGTTTTCACTGACGATTTACTCTCACGTTTAAGTTGAGTCTAGCCACAAATCGGTGCAATGTTTGTCATGTATAACCCTTAATTATTTAACCAATAGTTAGCTAGCCTCTCCTTTGTCCTGTACCGCTTTGTTGAGCCTCGAGGATCTCGAAGTGTCCCATTTTTAGCCATGCTAAAAGTCACTCATCTAACCACACAAAATGTGTGTTGCATGTATTTACAGTTATTCCTTGTTGATCTTTACTACTGTACTGCTGTGTATTACTTTACTGGTATGGCTCCGCATTGTGAAATATTCCCACGGTAAATAAGCAGTTTAAAACATTCTAAAACAATTCATTAATGCAAGTTAAATTTGTTGTTGTTCGTTAACGTTTTTATTACGGTAGGGACATTTTATACGTTTGTCACAGTGTAACAGATTGTGTATCCCTGTCTCTCTCTCTCTCTCCCCCCCCTCGCAGTGGGAAATGAGCTGACAGGAAACACCAACCTGATCACCCACTACAGCTTGGAGCATGCTTACAACAAGTTCTGTGGCAAGAAAGTCAAGGAGAAACTCAGCAGCTTTCTACCAGAGCTACCAGGTGAACAGTCTAACCCAACACTGTCCCTGTACCACGCACTAACCCAGCACACTGACCCAACACTGCCCCTGTACCACACACTAAGCCAAAACACTGACCAACACTGTCCCTGTACCACACACTAACCCAACACACTGACCCAACATTGTCCTTGTACCACACACTAACCCAGCACACGGACCCAACACTGCTTCTGTACCACACACTAAGCCAAAACACTGACCCAACACTGTCCCTGTACCACACACTACCCCAACACACTGACCCAACACTGTCCCTGTACCACAGTCTGACTCAACACTGACCCAAAACTATCCCTATACCTTGCTCTAGTCTGCACATGATGATTGTGTTGCCATGGCAGCTTCTGCGGTGTCATCAGCATGGCCTTTTCCTTGTCCCTCATAGGGATGATTGACAGCCCGGGGTCCCAGGACGGCAGTGCCCTGCGCTCGCTGATAGAGAAGCCGCCAGTGTGTGGGAACTCCTTCAGCCCGCTGACCGGAGCCCTGCTGACCGGCTTCAGGCTGCACACCGGCCCGGTACGGCCCCGACCGGCACAGCCAAACCCTACCGCAAACCGCCCCGCAAACCCCGCCCCTTCTGCCTGCAAAACCCCACCCCTTCAGCCTGTCAAACCCTGCCCCTTCATCCCTTCAGCATGCCAAACCCCACCCCTTCAGTCAGCTAAACCCCACTCCTTTAGCATAGCAAACCCCGCCCCTTCACCCCTTCAGCATGCCAAACCCCACCCCTTCAGCCAGTTAAACCCCACCCCTTTAGCATGCCAAACCCTGCCCCTTCATCCCTTCAGCATGCCAAACCCCACCCTTTAGCATGGTAAACCCCGCCCCTTCAGCCCCTTCAGGCGTCTAAAGGATTCATTTTAATAATTTTTTTTGAGCTGTAGGTAAAGCATGATGTTCTTTTCGTGTTTCATCCTGCTGTAAGGGGGCAGCCCCACACATGCTGTTTGGGGGGGGGGGGGGGGGGGGGGGGGGGGAATCACCAGCTGCTTCTGATTGATCAGCGTTTAGTTTATCTGAGTTTATTACATTATCTCAGCTTGTAGCAGCTCTTTCGCCTGTTGTCATTGGCCAGCTCCATGTAGCATCAGAATCATACTCAGCTGTGCCAGTTTAGCAGCAGAATCATATTCAGCTGTGCCAGTTAAGCAGCTGAGTCATACTCAGCTGTGCCAGTTTAGCAGCAGAATCATACTCAGCTGTGCCAGTTAAGCAGCTGAATCATACTCAGCTGTGCCAGTTTAGCAGCAGAATCATACTCAGCTGTGCCAGTTTAGCAGCAGAATCATACTCAGCTGTGCCAGTTTAGCAGCAGAATCATACTCAGCTGTGCCAGTTTAGCAGCAGAATCATACTCAGCTGTGCCAGTTTAGCAGCTGAATCATACTCAGCTGTGTCAGTTACAGACTAAAGCCTGCAGTGTATGTCAGTTTGCTAATGTGTGTCTGTGTGTGTCTGTCTGTGTTGTAGCTGCCAGAACCGGACAGACTGATGCACATCCAGCCCCCCAAGAAGAAGAGCAAACACAAACACCGCCACCACAGACCTCAGGACCCCATTCCCCCAGGTAATGCAGACACACACCTGTAATGTGTGTTTCACAATACGCTCTGCAGTGTACCCCTGTCTGTACTCCCATAATCCTCCAGTGTACCCCTGTCTATACTCCCATAATCCTTCAGTGTAGCTCAGTCAATATTTCCACAATCCCTCAGTGTACCCCAGTCGATACTCCCACAAAGCCCAAACAAACTGCCACTAAACTGTGACACAAACATCTCTCTCTCTCTTTATTCTCTCTTTCTTCCCTTCCTACAGAGACCCCATCTGATTCAGACCACAAGAAGAAGAAGAAAAAGAAGGATGATGATCCTGACCGCAAGAAGAAGAAAAAGGACAAGAAAAAGAAAAAGGTGAGAGATGAAATATGAGAGAGGTTTGTGTATATGGAGAGCTGTACCATAATTTCAGTAGTGTGTACATGTAGAACTCTATGGTAATCCTAATGGAGTGTATATGTAAAGCTCTATGGTAATCTGGGTAGAGTGTTTATGTAGAGCTCTATGGTAGTTTCAGTTGAATGTATATGTGGCGCTCTATGGTAGTCTCAGTTGAGTGTATATGTAGAGCTCTATGGTAGTCTCAGTTGAGTGTATATGTAGAGCTCTATGGTATTCTCAGTAGAATATGTATTGTTGTCTTTGTTTGGGGTTGTTTAATGCTAATTAGGGACAGAAGCCCCACACTGGGTCAGTTGGGTCAGTTACACAGAGGTCCCCAGTCACAGAGCTGAATGTATGTGTGTATTGTGCAGTATTGGCCTTTCAGTTCAGGCAGTTCTGCACGTTATCTCAACTCACAATTGAGCTGTGGAAGAATGTCCACCGGCCTCCTCTGTGAGGGGATGTTTGCTTTTCTGGCCCTGGTGTTTGTTATATGAGCACTGAGGACACGTCTGATGACTGATCTGTCCCTTTCAATCCCTCTCACACAGAATCGCCACAGCCCTGATCACCCTGGTCTGACTGGATCCCAGCCCAACAGCAGCAACAGCCTCAGATAGACTGGGAGAGAGAGAGTGAGCGTGAGAGAAAGAGAGTGAGCGTGAGAGGGAGCAATAGAGAGGGAACGAGCGTGAGAGAGGGAGAGCGAGCATGAGAGAGTGTGTGAGTGAGAGACTTGCCTCAAACAGTCCTGGGTTAATTACGTATGTGAAATACTTCCTGTTCAGATGCTGGCAAAGGTTTAAAACACCTGCGCGTCTGTAAGCATTTTCATCAAATCATGTTGCTAAAACTTGCGTGCATATGTGAGAAGAATTTAGCTCTGAATATTCGTGGTAATAATTTATTTTCCTCAGTAGAAGGGAGAGTTTTATTGGTGTCTAAAGTATTTCATGTGATGATTTGACTCAGGTCTGACATGGAGCAGGTGGGGAGACTGACACACACTCTCCTGTTGTTCATAAAAGCATAAAAAGACTTCCTTTTAATCTACTCAGAAAAAGCGAGAGCACGCAGAAGCTTTGAGTTGTAGAAGACCCTGTGCCATCACATTACTTTGACTTATGAAGTGCGCATTAAGCTACAAGATACATATTTATGTTTGTTTTTTTCTAATTCTACATTTTTCAAAATGCTTTTGATGTATGTCGTTCCTAAAAAGGGGAGCTGAAGGTGTGTCATGGCCTCTCTGTCATTTATGGACATTCGCTTCCGATCGGGAGCCCGATAAATGTTTCATTAAAATATAATTTACTATACTGTTTACATAAGTGTTTCGGTTTTGACCATACAACCTAAACAAAATTCTCCTTTACTGAGTAGCATAAGAATTTGGTAATTTGGTCATTTTCCGGCTTAAACAGAAAACACATTTAGAATCTCATTTTAACAGAATACGCGTAATGGTGTAGTATTTGTTTTCTTTGGTTCTTTATATATATGCACCTAGTAAACCTGATGACTTTGATTGTACAGGGTCTTTAAATGACTTGATGGGGTGTGTGGTTGATGAGCTGTGCTGGTTTGTCATTGGTGGATTTGGGAGGAAGTGGGAGGAGTATTGGAGCGACTGCGTACGCACTGGACTGTCACAATAAACTTTTGTTACCTGTTTAAGCAGCGAGTCTCCTCTTCTGTTACCTGTGAGAAACACAGAGCTGTGGTATGAGAGAGAGGCGGAGAGAGGTGCGGGCTGAATTCTTCTTTCCTCCCATTGCGCTGGAGGAGTTGCTGTATCTCCCAGAACCTGTGCAGCACAGGTACCTGTGTAACGCAGGCCAGACTGTGGTCAGGGTGTGCTGGGTAGCGCCGTGTAGCTCTGTAAAACTGTGGTGTAGCTCTCTGTGTACAGCTTCATGCTGTGCTCCATGGTAGCCCAACACAACCCTACACACCCTGATGCTAAGCCATACACGAGTCTGAATCAGCCAGTTCAACAAAGCATTCCACTGTCACCTCTGCTGACTCCGTGTCCAGCATTAGAGCTCTGGGCATAAGTAGTGATTTAGGTTGAGTTACTTTAAAGCAACCACTTAGCAATATTTATATAAAGGTCATTTATAAGATAATTCATGTTACGGTCCCGTGATTGTGAAATGAAATAACTCAAGATCTCTGCAGTGTGTGTATAGTAGTACAACACCTGGTCACAAAACACACATCATGGAGGACATTCTTAAAACTGAACAAATTAAAAATAACACACAAGGCACAAAGGTGTTAATTTATTCCTTCTCCCCTATTGAAAAGATGGACACACATCTTCACAAAGCCAAGCAGTGCAAAACAACACAACCACACATTACAGTACTTCAATCAAAGGCTATGTACAGCTAGCAGCTCATGGCTGGAATTGATCTCTGAAATTTTACAGTCCAAGTTTTTCTGTTGTAACAGAGTGACAGCACCCTCCCCAATCACAAGACCACTGAGGGAACTGCAGCTCACTATGAACAGTGACTAATGCTACCATAAATTCACAAATCCTTAATGCTTACAGTACATACATTTTTCATGGGACTCATTTATGCAGCACACGTTGAAACTTTTAAAAACTACATACCCAGCAGGGTTTTTCAGCTCTCAGAATGATACTTTTTATGCTTTCGGTTTTACAACGCTGGGTATTGTAGTTCTTAAATTCAATAACTTCCTGCAGTGCAAAAATATCACACAGATACACAATCATCCTAAAAGAGTACAGCTCTTACGAGCCACTAGTGCATCATTGTAGGACCCAAGATAATCATGGGAACTGTAGTTTGTAAAAGATAAACAAACCCTTAACATTAATGAACATGTCCACAATATGAACCACAAACACCCAAACCATTTTAATTGGTATTGTCTCAGTGACTCAGCCTTTGATTTTAAGGCACCGAGTAATGGAGTAATGGACAAACTACAGAACAAACACAGCCCCTGGCATCCCCCAAATGCTCAATATGCAATGTTTTCTATTCTGCCATTGCTTTAAAATATTAAGATAATTTCAACACAAAAATGTAGTTTGTTACATTGGTGACAATGCAAGAGATATTATTCAGCGACTGATGAATAAGTTGCTGACCGTGATCTTTAGTTTAATGGCCAAACCTGTGATGCAGTTTAAAAGCACTCGTACAAAAGCACCTTCGTGGACAGCACCAGTTTAAAGGGGACACGGCAGCTTCAGCTGCAATCCAAGCTGTGCCTAACGCTCCACAGCACAATGCACGACAAGCAAAAACATGGACAAACAGACAGAGAGACAAACGGACAGGTTTCCCATATGTTCTAGTTCTAGTACTGTGAGCGGCATTTAGGGAGGTAGTTTAATGCTTAAATCAGCCCGTTGGCTAGCTGGATCCTACCGGATCTGCTTTAACTGGTGCTCTCCTAAAGGCTTGTGAGGGGAACCTGCTTAAAAGTGAGAAGGTATTCGGGCCATGCTGGTGAAACAGCATGTAGTGCTCCATCTGGGACAGGAGGCATGCCTTTCTCTGTTTTGGTCAGTGGCAGGATGACTTCAGTTTGTGCATTTCATTTGACTGTCAATTATTTTTTTAGATACAATCTATTTCACCATGTGAGTTTACTTGAAGTGCAAGACATGACTGAAGTTTTCAGTACCACTGTTTAAAAACTGGTCACATTCAGTTTCACCACAGTCAGTTTGATCCGGTCACATTCAGTTTCACCACAGTCAGTTTGAACCGGTTACATTCGGTTTCACCACAGTCAGTTTGAACCGGTTACATTCGGTTTCACCACAGTCAGTTTGAACCGATTACATTCGGTTTCACCACAGTCAGTTTGAACCGGTCACATTTGGTTTCACCACAGTCAGTTTGAACCGGTCACATTTGGTTTCACCACAGTCAGTTTGAACCGGTTACATTTGGTTTCAACACAGTCAATTTGAACCAGTCACATTTGGTTTCACCACAGTCAGTTTGAACCGGTTACATTCGGTTTCACCACAGTCAGTTTGAACCGGTTACATTTGGTTTCACCACAGTCAGTTTGAACTGGTCACATTTGGTTTCACCACAGTCAGTTTGAACCGGTCACATTTGGTTTCACCACAGTCAGTTTGAACCGGTTTCAACTGGCTGTAACGGGAAAAGACTGAGAATTCTGAGAATTATTCACTCAAACATTGACAGTAACAACAAAAACTTCCTCCGAGGTGCACAGGGGACTAAACTGCATTTGTGTGTGTGGTGGGTGTATGTTTTTGCATACACATGAGTTTAAAGAAACAATTATATGAGCTTTAAACACAAGTGAATTATTTTGGATTTTGGTTTTAAATAAAGTAATCAAAATACATTTCTGATCAAGTTCCATTATAATTGAAGAGAAAAATCCATATTATTATTTACAGATTCATATTTTTTCCTCTAGTCCTAAGCTTCATGCGCAAGGTGGCCATTGCTATGGTGTATTGGGTCATTACGCTCTGATTGGCTGAGAGCTTCTGCTTCACGTTCCCTCTTCTGCCGGCAGAGGTTCCGTCGATGATAGAACAGGTATCCAGGCAACAAGAACCCAGCCAATGATAAAATGAGCAGCCCCAGGTTTATCTGTTGATTGGAGGAAAGTGTTTAAAAGAATTAGTCTGTCACTGTTGATTGGAAGAGAGACTTTATTATAGTTAGTCTGTCAGTATATGTCTGTGAGGAAGCCAGTGTGTGTCACTGCATGTGTCAGTATGTGTCAGTCAGTAAGTGTGTGTGTCTGTGCAACAGTACATGTATCAGTGAGTCAGTGTGTCAGTATGTACGTCAGTGTGTCATTGTGTCAGACAGTGTGTCAGTACGTGTCAGCGTGCCAGTGGTCAGACAGTGTGTCAGTACATGTGTCAGTGTGCCAGTGGTCAGACAGTGCGTCAGTGCAGTGTGGCAGGTTTTTGTCTCCACCAGTCACACTGGCTAAATGAGGTCACTGGTTGGTTCACCGGTTCGCTCGTTAAATAGATCTTGGTAAAACATTTCATATAGGGACACAAAAGCTGTCATTCATGCGCTTATGAAGAAATGTGGTGTAAATATTAGTGCTAATTAAGTAATTAAGGCCAAATTCTGAAAACCAGAAACACACACGGCCCTCGTCGGCCACTTCTGGTCCCCCACCCATCATTTACTTTAGGACAGGATTAAATCTACTGGAGGACAACTCATCAATATGGATAATTAAAACATTAAAAAATATAAAAGATGATGTTTACTGTATTTATTAGTGAAAAGACAGCCGATGTGTATGCGTGTGTGTGTTTGTGGGTGTACGTGTGAGCGAGTGTGTGTTTGTTTGGTGTATGTATGTGTGTGTGTGTGTGTGTGTGTTTGTGCACTGAGGTGTAGTTCCTCTCGTACCCAGTAGGGGTCTCCCTTCAGGGGTCCCACCATCAGTATGAAGAGGGGCTGCTGGACAAGGGCGAAGAGGGCGCTGATCATGGACTGCAGCCCGGTCAGCGTCCCAAAATGGTTGGAAGGGTACCTGAGATTCACACTGACGTTACTGCAGCCACACCACTGCAGAACATGCTAATGTTAGCCACGCCACACCACACCACAGCCAAGCAGGCTAATGTTAGCCATGCCACACCACAGCCAAACAGGCTAATGTTAG
The DNA here is from genome assembly GCA_025169545.1 of Anguilla japonica. Classification (NCBI taxonomy): domain Eukaryota; kingdom Metazoa; phylum Chordata; class Actinopteri; order Anguilliformes; family Anguillidae; genus Anguilla; species Anguilla japonica. Next base: position 65,595,081 of record CM045887.1, read on the forward strand.
CCACGCCACACCACAGCCAAACAGACTAATGCTAGACATGCCCACCACAGCCAAGCATGCTAATGCTAGACATGCCCACCACAGCCAAGCATGCTAATGTTAGCCATGTCACACTACAGCCAAACATGCTAATGTTAGCCATGCCACACCACAGCCAAGCAGGCTAATGTTAGCCATGCCACACCACAGCCAAACATGCTAATTTAGCCATGCCACACCACAGCCAAACATGCTAATATGAGCCATGCCACACCACAGCCAAGCATGCTAATGTTACCCATGCCACACCACAGTCAAACATGCTAATGTTAGCCATGCCACACCACAGCCAAACATGCTAATGTTAGCCATGCCACACCACAGCCAAACATGCTAATGTTAGCCATGCCACACCACAGCCAAGCAGGCTAATGTTAGCCATGCCACACCACAGCCAAACATGCTAATTTAGCCATGCCACACCACAGCCAAACATGCTAATATGAGCCATGCCACACCACAGCTAAGCATGCTAATGTTAGCCATGCCACACCACAGTCAAACATGCTAATGTTAGCCATGCCACACCACAGCCAAACATGCTAATGTTAGCCATGCCACACCACAGCCAAACATGCTAATGTTAGCCATGCCACGCCACAGCCCAACATGCTAATGTTAGCCATGCCACACCACAGCCAAGCAAGCTAATGTCAGACACACCACACCAAAGCCAAGCATCAAATGAATAGCTAAACAGTGGGCTCCAAGCAGGTGAGTTTAGAGGTATCTGTGAAGCTGTGGCCCTCAGGTGAACCAGGAGGACTCTGAGTACTTACACAGCAGCATACAGACCCCCACAACAGGAGTGAATGAACCCTCTCACCATGGTGTGCAGGATGAAGGAGATAACCTAGAGAGGGAGCGAGATGGAGAGCGAGAGAGACGGAGTGAGAGAGAGAGTGAGAGAGAGCGAAAGCCGTCCCTATAAACTGCAGCTTAATTGGCTAGATAGCTTGAGGCATTATGAGAGTATTTCCTCAACTGTATAGGTAAACAGAATTTCCTTATCTGCAGAGGTAGACAATGTTTCCTCACCTGTACAGGTAATGTTATCTCACCTGTATATGAAGGTGGAAGTGATCTGGTGGGTTGTGTACAGGTTGGTAGCACTGTTGTACCTGTATAGGAAGGTTGTCTATGAGGGAGATGATTCCGAAGATGACCAGGAGAAGGTTGGTGAAGATGAAGGCTCGTATGGCATTGGTGAGCTTCTGGACCTTTTTGTCTCTCTTAGGGGGAAGTGGGCAGCTGAAGGGGCCAATACACAAATCAGGTACACATCAGCCAAACAGCACCAGTATACACCATACACATCAGTCAAACAGCACCAGTATACACCATACATATCAGCAAAGCAGCACCAGTATACACCATACACATCAGCCAAGCAGCACCAGTATACACCATACACATCAGACAAACAGCACCAGTATACACCATACACATCTGCCAAGCAACACCAGTATACACCATACACATCAGACAAACAGCACCAGTATACACCATACACATCAGCCAAACAGCACCAGTATAAACCATGCACATCAGCATAGCAGCACCAGTATACACCATACACATCAGCCAAACAGCACCCAGCATACACCATACACATCAGCCAAACAGCACCAGTATACACCATACACATCAGCCAAACAGCACCAGTATACACCATGCACATCAGCAAACAGCACCAGTATACACCATACACATCAACCAAACAGCACCAGTATACACCATACACATCAGCCAAACAGCACCAGTATACACCATACACATCAGCAAAGCAGCACCAGTATACACCATAACACATCAGCCAAACAGCACCAGTATACACCATACACATCAGACAAACAGCACCAGTATACAACATGCGCATCAGCATAGCAGCACCAGTATACACCATACACATCAGCCAAACAACACCAGTATACACCATACACATCTGCCAAACAGCACCAAAATACACCATACACATCAACCAAACAGCACCAGTATACACCATGCGCATCAGCCAAACAGCACCAGTATACACCATACACATCAGCCAAACAGCACCAGTATACACGCTGAGATAACAAATAAGAACCACGTCTCTCTCCCACTCTCGCTCTCTCTGTTTCTTTCACACACACATCCTCCTCTCTCTCACACACACACAAACACACACCCTTCTCTCTCTCTCTCTCTCTCTTTCACACACATACACCCTTGTCTCTCTCTCTCACCTCTTCTCTCCCTCCATCCCTTGGCTCTTATCCTCCTCACACTCCTTCATTTTCCAGTCCATGATGTATCCAATGAGGGGGCAGGTGACCAGGCACAGCAGCTGCAGCGTGCCGAAGATCGAGGAGTAGAACCCACTACCAAAACAATGACATCACAATCACAACCCAGGACCAGTAGAACCCCACTATTACAACAATGACATCACAATCACACACCACGACCAGTAGAACCCCACTATCACAACAATGACATCACAATCACACACCAGGACCAGTAGAACCCCACTATCACAACAATGACATCACAATCACACACCAGGACCATTAGAACCCCACTACCACAAAAATGACATCACAATCACACACCAGGACCAGTAGAACCCCACTACCACAAAAATGACATCACAATCACACACCAGGACCAGTAGAACCCCACTACCACAACAATGACATCACAATCACACACAACACACACATTACAGCATGATCAAAACTGAGACATCTGCACACACACGCACACAACCACGCACACGGTTACGAGCATCAGGCATGCCCGTTGTTTTGTGACATCATGATCAGGTGAGCTGGTGGCGGCTTACCTGAATCATGCTAAGCTGGCCTTGGTGAAAGGTGGTGTGTTTGTTTGGGCTGCACTGGCGTCTAATACTTGCATTATGCTTCATATTTGCAAATGTGTAATGTTTAGTGCATTCCTTCTCTTGTGTGTATAGTGTTCTTGTTTATAAGCCAGGTATATTGAATAGCAGCGGGGCCATTTTTCAGATTTTGGTGATTAGTGACTCCTGCTCAGGCCTTATTTCATACCCGTTTTATTTAATTTGTTGACCCACTAGTCTACATATGGATGATTTGGGTTGTGTTTTTGTTTTTGAGCAAGAATCGTTTTTTTGTAGAATCGTTTTGTACAAATAAGAAAATAAAAGCAGAGGAACATCTATGTCCATAAATAAACGTGGTGGTATGTCGGTATGTCCAACAAAACAGTCGGTTATATGTCTTGAAACTGCCTATTGTTATCACAAAGCTTGTTCAGACCGTAACACACACACACACACACACACACACACACATACAGACACACACACACATACACATACGTTCATACCTTGCTCTTCTGCAGCCAGTACCAACTCTTCAGAAGCTGAAAGAAATTCATGAAAATTCACAGCCCAGAAAAACGACAACCATAGACACCTGATAAAAACATTAAAGTGTCTCTGCACCATGACCATGGCAACAACCATAGACATCCTAATAAAAACATTAAAGCATCTCTGGACTATGACCATGGCAACAACCACAGACATCCCATCTCAGCTTATATGTGTCAGACATTTGTGCCAAAATCATGTTAATTACAGTCTGTAGCCAAATTTGTACATTCGTTTGTATTAATTATGGTTTACAAATATAATTACTTCAGACATAAAAGTGACTCCAAAGTGTGTTTGTCTGGCCGTCTGTGTGCAAGGTATGTACTAGACTGTGCTGGAGTTGGCTGTGTAGAACTCACGGTTGGGGTCACCGTGGGTTACCAGGAACTCCAGCATCTTGTTCATGGCACCCATGAAGAATATGAGGCGGATCTGCGTCATCGCCATGGTGATGAGACTCCATAGGAAGATGGGGGAGCACACAGACCTGCGGAATGGGACGCTACCTGAAGGGGCGGGGGGGGGGGGGGGGGTCAATGTTTATTAATCTGGAAGGGGGGGGTATATTTGGGTGTGTGTGCATGTGTGTGTATTTATGTGATATACTGTATATGTATACACTCTGAATCCTGGGTATGTTTGTGTGTGTGCATTTGAAGTATGTATATATATATATATATATATATATATATATATAAAGGAGTGCATTCTGTGAAAGTTTGAGTGTGTTCACCCTGGTGTGTGTGTGTGTGTGTATGCATGTGCGTGTGTGTGTGTTCACTCTGCATGTTGTGTGTGTGTGTGTGTGTGTGTGTGTGTCTACATCTGTACTCACTCTGTGAGTTAGTGGCTGTGTTGGGGCCAATCAGCTCGGAGGATGTGTCCATGTGACGGGGTGTCTGACTGAGGCGCTGTCCCACCACAGTCATGTGACTGTAGAAGCGGTCTCCGGTCACATTGTGGTCCAAAACCAGCCCGCTCAGCTTCATCTTCTTCCTGAAGTACAGACACTCCTTTGAAGCTCACGCAACACTGCTCCGGTAATTGCTCTAGTAATCTTGCGCGAGTGCTAGCATTATAGCTGTGCAACTCCATTACACTGCATTCAGGCTGTGCTAGCACTAGCATTATATCAGTGCACCACCATTACATTGCATTCAGACTCTGCTAGCACTAGCATGGCTCATGTTAATGTGCTAGCACTACAGTCCTGTAGTAAAGTTATTTTAGCATTGTGTTCACATTAGGCTAATGTCACAATAACATTGTGCTAGCATCATAGTAGCATGCCACTGCTGTAGTACGGTCATGTTGTGCTAATGTTGAGGGGTGTTGTGCCAGTGTTATAGCATTGCTGCACTAGCCATACTGCAATGTTGCAGCAGCGTTACAGTTATGTTGTAGGAGTGTGACGGCAGTGTTGTGCCAGTGTTAGACTGACGTGTAGGTGATTTCCTCGGGAGCGGGGAAGGCCTCCACCGGCCAGTTGAGGAAGCAGTTGAGGAAGACGAGGCACGCCAGCCCCGCCCACACCCACATGATGACCCGGAAGGACACGCCCACGTCGTAAATGAGCTGCATGATTGGTGGAGACCGGGGGGCAGAGAGAGAGAGGGGTGGTGAGCGGCAGGGATAGGACTGTACAAACAGTATCAGTACTGAGCACAGTAAGCAGTGTTCAGGTCTGTAGTGTGAGCTCATCAGTATTGGTACCGAGCACAGTAAGCAGTGTTCAGGTCCGTAGTGTGGGCTCATCAGTATCAGTACTGAGCGCAGTAAGCAGTGTTCAGGTCCGTAGTGTGAGCTCATCAGTATTGGTACCGAGCACAGTAAGCAGTGTTCAGGTCCGTAGTGTGAGCTCATCAGTATTGGTACCGAGCACAGTAAGCAGTGTTCAGGTCCGTAGTGCAAGCTTGTACTTGTACTTGTACCTCAGTACTGTGTGCAGTAGGTGGTGTTCAGGCAGTGTTCAGATGGCGTTCAGGTCCGTACCTTCACTCCAGGGAAGGTCACTGCTGACGAGGCATAAGAGCCGATCATGATGGACATGATGGTGGAGCGAATGTTTCCAAACATGTTGGGTAACTGGGGGGAGAGAGAGAGATAAATGAGATGCTCAGTAACTGTGGGGGGGGGGGGGGGGGGGGTGGGGGCAGAGCATAAGATGTGTTCATTTAACGGTGTGTATATGTGGGGGGGGGGCTGTTCTGAGGAGGAAGGACACCTGATGGACTGAGTCAAGAAGTAACTCCACTTCCCATTTCCCTATGATGCAGTGACACAAAAGTCTCCAGCAGAGGGCACCAAGGAGAGGTTTGTGGCATTTCAAGGCAGAGCTTAATCATTCACCTAAGGTGGACTCAGCCAATCTATGTAACTTGGGCACAACCAATCGGCATGCCCACACAAACACACAACAAAATGTGACATAATGTCACGCAAAACGTCACAGCTCAAGACAAAACGCACACAAAACAACCACCGATCCAGGCCAGTCTCCCTCATATTTCTGTGTATGTGTGTGTGTCTGTCTCTTCGTCCACGAGCTGTGCGTATGTGTACCCATGTGCATGTATACGTATGCGTGTGTGTGCGCGTACATGCGTGCATATGTGTGTGTGTGCATATATATTTTCACGCGTGTGTCTGTGCTTGTGTGTGCGTGCGTGCATGTGTACGTATGTATGTTTGTGCATATATATATACCTATACATATATACCCGTTTGTGCATGTCTGTGCTTGTGTGTGCATATACAGTATATACCACGTGTCCTTGCTGTGGTAGTCATAACACTGTGCTTCCTCAGGGGGCTGTGCTTTGACCAGTATCCTTCTTCTCAAGTTTATTTAAGGACAGAACACTCCCTCCTACACAAACACATTCTCTCACTTTCTCCGTTTCCCTCCCTCTCTCTCTTTCTCCTCCCTCTCTTTCTTACGTCCTCTGTCTTTCTGATCCTTTCGTTCTCTGTCTCCCTCCCTCTCTCTGTTCATTCCGTCCTTGCGGAAGGAAACAGAGTGTGCAGACCCATCGGTACGGGCAGGAGGGGGGGCTGGTGCTTAAGGACAGGGAGAGCTCTGTGCTGGAGCAAAAGCAGCTGCCACACACTGCCACAGCACACGCTGGACTGGCCTGCTGGCCTGCTGGCCTGTGACCATCACTAGCATGGCTCAGGAGGAAACCGCCCCCACTCTGAAAGAGGGGTGATCGTTTGGCAGGAGATCCAGTGAGCACAGCAACCCAAGTTGCTGATGTTTCCCAAGGATCGTTGGGGACATCATGATGTATCTCCTAGGGTTAGGCTTAGGGTTAGGGTTACAGGAGGGAAATGGTGTATGGAAGCATACACTCCAGGACCTCCTTTTTCTCTGAGAAAAAACAGGAAACCAGCTGCAGATCAGGGGAGAGAAAGTACAGACAGTACAGACACACCGGCAGTACAGACATACAGGCAGTACAGACACACAGCCAGTACAGACATACAGGCAGTACAGACACACAGGCAGCACAGACATACAGACAGTACTGACACACAGGCAGTACAGACACACAGGTAGACAGGCAGACAGACACACAGGCAGTAAAGACACACAGGCACACAGACCCATAGGCAGTACTGAAATACAGGCAGTACAGACATACAGCCAATACAGACACACAGGCAATACAGACACAGCCAGTACAGGCATACAGGCAGTACAGACATATAGGCAGTACAGACATACAGGCAGGCAGAAAAGCCAGACAGACAGGCAGGCTGTAAGACAGACAGAAAAGAAATATTTCTGGTGTATCTCATTTAAAAATTTTTAAAGTTTCAATAGAAAGTCACTAATGCATCTCAAAATGAAAGTCTTTATGTGGACTTGACAAGCACTAAATAGGTAAATGTCTCTATGAGCCAGATGCGGCTATTTAAACAGGTGTAAATGAGTCGGGCCAATCAGAGCGTTCCCCTGAGTTTTCCCACCTCTGAGCCACCCCACAGAAGGGGAGAAGCCGGGCAAACGGGGTGGGGGGGGGGGGGGGGGGGGGGTAGGTGTGTGTCCTTTCCCGTTTTGGGTAGAGATTGGAGGAGGGGCTGAAGGGAGGGTGTGTAGGCAGGGCTGGCTTTTGATTGGTGGAGGGTAG
>CM045887.1:65605155-65619899 GCA_025169545.1 Anguilla japonica
TCCAATAATTTGTTTAATTGTAATTAAAGCCAAAGGAGACTATTTTGAGAAAAGTCGTGTCTAAGATCATTTTTGAGTAAAACTCATCATCGTAATTCTAGGTAGAAATTGGGAAATAAATGTGAGCACAGTGTGAGTTAAAATGCCTTTGTTTGAGCAGCATGTTTAAAGAGTGTTCAGACAGTAAAAAGCCATGTTTGGGTTGGGAGAGCCTGGGCTGACAGGAGCGCTGAGTTTGCCCGTGCAGCTACGCTATCTGCTGCTCCTGACCGCCGCTCACCCCGTCCATCGCCTCCCGCCGGATTGTCTGACTTCACCTTCCTGACCAGACCAGACCAGACCGGACTGAACCGGACCTGACCAGACCAGACCAGACCAGACCGGACTGAACCGGACCTGACCAGACCAGACCAGACCAGACCAGACCCCAGACTGGACCAGACTGGCCCCTACCGGACCAGACCAGACTCGACCGGCCCGGACCGGAACAGACCACTACCGGACCGGCCTGGACCAGACCAGACCAGACCAGACCAGATCGGACTGGCCTAGACCAGACAGACCAGACCAGACCAGACCAGATCGGACTGGCCTGGACCAGATCGGACCAGACCAGACCAGATCAGATCGGACCGGCCTGGACCAGAGAATGTACAGGACGTAGATACAGCAATTTAATTGTAACAACCTTTGTTATTAATGGCTTGACTGTGTGAAAATGTTCGTGTCTAAATGTATCTCAGCTTGAAAAGAGGCCCACAGGCTCTGTGGCAGAGTAAGAATTCGTGGCACGTACCCCACTGGCGTTTGAGTAAACAACTTCCATGACCGCTCCAGAGGGTGATCCTGAGTGGTGACATTGCCTTCCACAGAGAAAGAGGAGGGTCCACCAATTACAGGGTACGTTGCTAATAAAGTAATAGAACAACAGCAGCGGTGATTGGTGGATACTTTCTGGTTACTTATTCATTCTCAGAGTGATCATGGAAGCAAGGGCAGAAAGTATCCACCATCCACCAATCACCTTCAGCGTTGTTCTCGTCACTGTTACCGTATCCACCAATCACCTTCAGCTTTGTTCTCGTCACTGTTACCGTATCCACCAATCACCTTCAGCATTGCTCCCTTCACAGTTACCAACGCACTGAGTGTACATGATTGGTGGAGCTCCCTCCACCAATCCAGCGATGGCCACCACTGTCGCGCCCCTATTTCTCAGTTGCACAATTACATAAGGCACTCCAGCTATAAATTCAATCAGAGTAAAAATAAACTCCCAACATAAACAGCCTGCTGTGCCAAACACCAGGAAAGCTCCAATACTCCTGAGCGCGACCCTCCATGACAGGGTCCCTCTACATCAGTCCCTCCCTTTCAAAAACGCCAAAAAAATCACTTAAAATAAGCAGAATATGTTAACAGGCCTGTATGCAGTTTCATTTGCACATTGCAAACCTCCCAGTGTCACATCACCTCCAACAGAGTTTACACTTTACACTTTAGACTTTATTGGAGTTAAAAGTACTCTATTGGGTTGATTTTATGCTGAACTGCATTTCTGTTTTTAAAATTTTGGTTTTATTTAATCAGTTAGGGTAACTTTCATATATCTTATAAGCTCATTCGTGAAGAGTAAAGAAATTACATATTGTCAAATGCTTCAGCAACATTCACAGTACACTGTATTGACCAAAAACGTAGAAGTTAATGCATTTTTGATATGAGGTGGTATATTCCCCATTTCATATTTCATATGAGGCTGAGGTATGCTCTATTTTTGCCTTTAATTTGTTAATTTAATTCATAATGCATTTTAGGGTGTAAATGCTGTACATGTGCCTCTAGATTAGGCTTAAATTTGAGATAATAAAGACCATTCATTCCACTCCTAAATGAATGGCAGCTGACATTCTTGCTAAAGAGTTAATTTAAAAATAGGCTTTAGAAATGGACATGAAAAAAATACTGCAGACATGACCTTGGTGCGCTCTATCATAGTTACAACCAAATGTGTACACTGCATAGAGACAAGCCGTGAGTGTGTGTGTGCGTGTGTGTGTGTGTGTGTGTGTGTGTGTGTGTATGTGTGTGAGTGTGTGTGTGTGTGTGTGTGTGTGTGTGTGCGTGTGTGTGTGTGTGTCGTGCGTCTCACCGTGAGAGAGGTAAAGGTGAGGCAGATTCCGCCAAATCCATTGAAGGCAACAGCGATGAAGATGAGCACGGAAAGGACTGGAGAGAGGGAGGGAGAGAGAGAGAGATTGTATTTATGCTGGCTACACAAGCCAGAAACACATCCACATCTTCCAAGATGGATAGCGATCTGTATAGAGCCATACTACTGCAGACAGCAGTCTCCTTCATCTGTGCATCACTGTTAGCACAGAGGAAAAGTTAATACACTATTCTGGAGTCAGATAATCAAGAGAACATTAAATTAATCCCATTCTATTAGCACCGTCGCCACTCAGGTACTTTCGCTGTTTGGTTTGCGGAGGGAAATCTCCGCAAACCTCAGTGCATCGTTTGGTGTATCTGTGGGGTTTCTTACAAATGCAATGTAAAAATGGCAATCAGAATTACAGTATTGTGCCACTTAAATCAAAAAACTAAAGTTTTTATTATTTTCCTGGGACCAGAAAGTCAGCAGTGTTTGGTTTCTTGGGGTGTTGTTACAACTGAATGCTAAACCCATAAACTGGCTTATGTGCTGCGGCTAGCTAAGCTGTGTGCTTTGTGGTGTTCGATGCTCATAGTGACAGTAGCTGGTGATTGCCGCAATGCTAGCCTGCACATAGGCAGCTTTAGGATGGGATTTCATTGCGGACTACATGCTGGGCTGTCTGGCCAAAGAAAGCACGTCATTATTTATTTAAACATGCACACATGTATACACACACACCTATGCACGCATGCATAAATACAGACGCACACACATGCACACACACGCAAGCGCACAGGCACACACACACACAAACGCGCATAGGCACACACACGCACACGCACAGGCACACACACGCACACACGCACACACGCACACACGCAAACACACTCCTGCGGTGGAGGAGAGGACTGACCTCTGGGATCATAGGCTGCTGCTGCAATCATGGCACAGGAGAAAGCAAAACATGCGCTGCGAGAGAGAGAGATAGAGTGAGAGAGGGAGTGAGGGAGGGAGAGAGGGGGAGGGAGGGAGGAAGGGAGAGTGGGAGAGAGAGAGAAAGAGAGGGAGATAGAGGGAAGGAGGGAGGGAGGAATATAGAGGGAGGGAGGGAGGGAGAAATGTTTTGTGTTCACTAGGCTTTTATGCCAGTCCTACTGCCCTGTTATGACCTCCTCACTGTTTCTATTCCACCTGCAACCCCTGCACTGCCCCGCCCACATACAAAGCCCCATCCCCTGCCCACATAAAGAGCCCTGCCCACATACAGAGCCCCACCCACTACACAGCCCCACCCACATACAGAGCCCCACCCCCTGAACAGCCCCACCCACATACAGAGCCCCACCCACTACACAGCCCCACCCACATACAGAGCCCCACCCCCTGCACAGCCCCACCCACATACAGAGCCCCACCCACTACACAGCCCCACCCACATACAGAGCCCCACCCACTACACAGCCCCACCCACATACAGAGCCCCACCCACTACACAGCCCCACCCACTTACAGAGTTTCCACCCCCTACACAGCCCCACCCACATACAGAGCCCCACCCCCTGCACAGCCCCACCCCACATACAGAGCCCCACCCACTACCAGCCCCACCCACTTACAGAGCTCCACCCACTACACAGCCCCACCCACTTACAAAGCTCCACCCACTACACAGCCCCACCCACATACAGAGCCCCACCAACAACACAGCCCAACCCACATACAGAGCCCCACCCCCTGCACAACACCACCCACTTACAAAGCTCCACCCACTACACAGCCCCACCCACATACAGAGCCCTACCCCCTGCACAGCCTCGCCCACATACAGAGCCCCACCCACTACACAGCCCCACCCACATACAGAGCCCCACCCCCTGAACAGCCCCACCCACATACAGAGCCCCACCCACTACACAGCCCCACCCACTTATAGAGCTCCACCCACTACACAGCCCAACCCACATACAGAGCCCCACCCACTACACAGCCCCACCCACTTACAGAGCCCCACCCCCTGCACAGCCCCACCCACTTACAAAGCTCCACCCACTACACAGCCCCACCCACATACAGAGCCCCACCCCCTGCACAGCCCCACCCACTTACAGAGCCCCACCCCCTGCACAGCCCCACCCACTTACAGAGCTCCACCCACTACACAGCCCAACCCACATACAGAGCCCCACCCCCTGCACAGCCCCACCCACTTACAGAGCCCCACCCCCCTGCACAGCCCCACTCACTTACAGAGCTCCACCCACTGCACAGCCCCGCCCACATACAGAGCTCCACCCACTGCACAGCCCCGCGCACATACAGAGCTCCACCCACTGCACAGCCCCACTCACATACAGAGCTCCACCCACTGCACAGCCCCGCCCACATACAGAGCCCCACCCACTGCACAGCCCCGCCCACATACAGAGCTCCACCCACTGCACAGCCCCGCCCACATACAGAGCTCCACCCACTGCACAGCCCCACCCACATACAGAGCCCCACCCCCTGCACAGCCCTGCCCACATACAGAGCCCCACCCCCTGCCCACACAGACAGCCCCACCCACATACAGAGCCCCACCCCCTGCACAGCCCCGCCCACATACACAGCTCCACCCCCTGCACAGCCCCACCCATTTACAGAGCTCCACCCACATACAGAGCCCCACCCCCTGCACAGCATCACTCGCATACAGAACCCCACCCACTGCACTGGTGACTTACCTGCCCACCAGCCGCAGTGGGCGGGGCCCGTACTTGTCCATCAGGATGCCGAGGGGGAGGGTGGCGGCACTGAGTAGGAAGGAGCCAATGGTGAAGCCCAGATTCAGCATCTCCTCCTGCTCCACGCAACTCAGCCAATCACCACTCTCCCACACAGTGTGGTTACTGCCCACTGTCCCATTCTCTGCTGGGAGAGAGAGGAGGAAGGAGAGAGGGAGAGATACTGAAATTCTAAATTCTGAGAGGAGAGAGAGAAAGAAAGAAAGAAAGGGGAGAGCAAGAGATAAAGGGGGAGAGGGATAGATGGAGAGAGGGGGAGGTGGAGAGAGAGAAGATGAGGGAGAGTGGAAGAGATACTGAAATTCTAAATGATAAATTCTGCGCAGATTCTGCCTCCTGCCGCAGAACGGGTGTTTTGGCAGAGGCTGTCACTCTTAATGCGCTGCTGGCAGAGGCGGCCTCTGGGAGACTAAGAGAGACAGTCTCTAAGAGAGACGGCTTTATGCACCACAAACACTCAACTCAGTAATATTACAATACCTATAAAAGGTCCGAAATGGTATAACTCCTGTATTATTGCAAATAATAACTGATCCTTACAAATTATGACAAAGAAAGCCTTGAGGTGACCTATTATCCTTTTTAAAAAAAATACAGATACAATACAGAATTTCCTTGCTGTATGTAAATTGTTGTTTCTGAATGTATCTGGGTAGAGCAAGAGGAGGAGAGAGAGAGAGAAAGAAAGAAAAAGGAGAGGGAGAGAGGAGAGAGGGAGGTGGACAAAGAGAGGGGGAATGAGAGAGATGGAGAGAGAGAAAGGGAGGTGGAGAGAGAGGGGGAAAGGGAGAAATGCAGAGTGAGGGGGGAGAGGGAGAGATGGATAAAGGGGGGAGAGGGAGAGATGGAGAGAGAGAGGGAGGTGGAGAGGGAGAGATGGAGAGAGCAAGGCCTTATGACAGCACCCTGTCTTCATGTTGAGGAGCAGGATGGCGGTAGCTGCAGCAGAAGCATACCTGTGCACAGGTGAGAGTAGAACCCCTCGTGCTTCAGCATGATGAGCAGGGAGCCCCAGCCCAGCAGCACGGCTGAGAACAGCAGGTTCTCCACCACGGCCGAACCCGCCATCCACCAGCGCCTCCTATAGGCCTGGGCCAGAGATGGCGCCATGACTCTGAGATGGAGGAGAGAGTGAACGCAGCACATTAACACTGCACTGAGAGAGAGGGTTAATACAGTATAGTACATTAACACTGCACTGAGAGAGAGGGTTAATACAGTATAGTACATTAACACTGTACTGAGGGAGAGGGTTAATACAGTACATTCACACTGCACTGAGAGTTAATACAGCACATTAACACTGCACTGAGAGTTAATACAGCACATTACCACTGCATTGACAGTTAATACAGCACATTAACACTGCACTGAGAGTTAATACAGCACATTAACACTGCACTGAGAGTTAATACAGTACATTACCACTGCACTGAGAGAGAGGGTTCATACAATACATTAACACTGCACTGAGAGAGTTAATATAATACATTAACACTGCACTGAGAGTTAATACAGCACATTACCACTGCATTGACAGTTAATACAGCACATTAACACTGCACTGAGAGTTAATACAGTACATTACCACTGCACTGAGAGAAAGAGTTAATACAGTACATTAACACTGCACTGAGAGAGAGAGGGTTGTCTAATGTTTTTTTTTTTTGTGAAATGCACTTTTTTTTTGTTTTTATTTAATTAAAATAACATTTACATTGTTTGTCATTGCATTTAAATCACACATTTAAGATTACTCTAGTGGCTAAACATAGGTTTAGGGGTATGATTAGGGTTAGGAATGCAGTACATGTAAATGTGAAACAAATGCTAGTGTTAAGGGCAATGGAAATGTTTCAGACAAGTGTAGTCATTCATTTTGGATGAGTTGAATTTTTCTATTTTTCGGACCAAAGATAATGGCCTTATATTTTGTGATTTTTTCAGACAGCCGTCCTTGCAATTCTTTAATTGAATTAATGACATTTACATTGTTTTTCATCCCCTGTAAAAATAATATTTCATATTTAAGATGACTCAAATGCATTAAATATGGTTTATACCTACAATTAGGGGTTTAGTATCAAATAAATGTATATGGTTATGTTTCAGAGCTAGTAAAATGGGTTTTTATCTTTGATTTTGTATAACCCTTTTGTCCCTCCCTTTTGCCTTGAAATATGATCTGACAGTGACGGTCAGGGTTAGGAATCTAAATGAGTTACGTCTGAATAAATGTTTGCGTTATGATTCGGGGCGAGGAAAATGGTAAGGGCAAAGGTTAGTCACTGATATTGGACGACCTAAATTTTTCCGCTTTATGTATCTTGTTTGTTTTTTGTTTTGTTTGGTTTTTTTTTCCAGCATAATACTAATTTCAAAATATATGACTCCAAACACATTTCCTTGTATTCATTTCAGTGAATTAATTTTGCACAGTGAAGATGACTCATGGACTCCTAATATGTGGTTTAGGCTTAGAATTAGGTTAGAGTTAGGGTCAAGAATTTGGCTCATGTTAGTGTGAAATAAATGTTATGGTTACATTCAGGAGCTTGGAAAATGGTTTGGGCCAGGCTGAGTCATTGATTTTGGATGAACATAATTTTTCACTTTAAGAATTTAAGAATTTTGGCTTTTGTATTTTGACATTTTTAAGTAAATATGCAATGTTCCAAAACTACTGAACTACGACTTAAATTGGGTGCCAAATAAAGTAATGGTTTGACTACGGGACAAAGCCACTTTTCCATCATGTTGGCATAGGCTTTCCCAGGAAGCTTAAGGAGTGTGATACCCTGGTAACCGAAACACACCCTCCGGTCTGCTTTCTTAAAAAGGCGGAGCACCATCCTGTCACTCCAAAGACATTGTTCCGAAGTGTCAGCCAGGACACTCCAACAACATCCCGAGCGTTCAACATCTGTGGAGGGATCTCATCCACCCCTGGTGCTCTGCCACTGAGGAGCTCTCCAACCACCCAGTGACTCCTGCCACAGAGATGGACTCTGATCCCCCAGACTGTTCCAGCTCAGCCTCCTGAATGGAGGGTGTCTGTCAGGTTTAGGAGTTCCTCAAAGTGTTCCTTCCACGTTCCGACAATGTTCCGAGTTGAAGACAGAGTTTTATCATTCTTGTCAAATACAGCCTGGATGTGTCCCGCTTGCAGTGTCCCGCTTGTTCCTCCTGAGGTGCCGAATGGTTTCTCAGAACCATTTTGGGGCCGACCGAAGATTCCTTCTCCAAGGCCTCTCCCAACTCCTCCCAAACTCTGGCAGCAGCTGCAGCCTTTTTTTGCCTGCCGGTACCTGTCTGCTGAATCAGCAGTCCTCCATGCCATACCTGGAAAACCTGCTTCTTCACCAACAGGTCCTTGGGATGCCGCCAGGACATTCACCAACCAGCTTTCAACCAAAGCCTCTGGCAGCCACTTCCTCAATAGAGGTTTTGAACAGATTCCCTTCAGACTCCACGTCCCCAACCTCCTCCGGCATACGGGAGAAGCTCTCTTGGAGGGGAGAGTTGGGTCCTTTGCCTAGCAAACGTTCACTAGATGTTTGGGCCTACCTGGTGAGCTTGACAACTTCCCCCACTATCTGATCCAACTCACCATCAGTGATCAGTTGACAGCTGAGCTCCTCTCTTCACCCGAGTGTCCAAAACATTTGGACACAGGGCAGACGAAACAACCACAAAGTCGATCATTAATCCAAGGTGTTCTGGTACCACGGTCTGGTCTGCACTTATGAACGTCCTTGTGTTTGAACATTTTGTTTGTTATGGACAAACCATGACTAGCACAGAAGTCCAATAACATAACACCGCTCAGGTTCAGATCAGAGAGGCCATTCCTCCCAATCACGCACATCCAAGTTTCCCAGTCATTGCCTACGTGAGCATTGAAGTCTCCCAGTAGGACAATGGAGTCAGTAGGTGGGGCCTTTTCCAGCACCCCTCCCACCTTCTCCAAGAAGGCCGAATGCTCTGAACTGCTATTAGGCACAAGCGTTTTCCTCTCCACTCCCTGTAGTCACATTATGGTGGCCCTCTCGTCCACTGCAGTGAACTCCAACTGAGTGGCCACTAACCGGGGACTTGTGAACATCCCCACTCCCGCCCAGTGCCTCTCACCCGGGACACCTCCAACGTACTGTTCCACATACCCAGAGTTCCGCTGCCCAAACAAATGTTGCTATGGTCCACTCCGCTGCCCCCCCTTGCCAGACGGGCGTTCCACCCAACCCCTACCCTGAACCTTGCGAATGGTGGGCCCACACGGTTTTCCCACATACTCTTTTCGGGCTGGGCCCGGCCGAGATATGTGGGCTGCCCGGCCACCAGGCACGCGCCTGCAGACACCACCCCCAGGCCTGGCTCCAGGGATGGCTCCCGGTAATACTGTTCCAGGCAGGGCAAGCTGAATCTTAATTCTTTTTACCATTCAGTCAAGGTCATTTTGGATCGAGTTCATCTGTGTTCCCAACCCAGTTTGCCTTGGGGGACCCCACCAGGGGACACAGCTCTGGGGATCAGAAAAACTCGCAAGCCCTTCCGCCACAACAAGGCCATGTTCCAGGAAGCGGGTTCATGTCTGAGCCTTCCAGTGCAGTTCTATTTAAGTAGCGAAGTGCGACACCTGATATGATGGCAGGCGGGAGTCTTGCCATGTCATGAAGTATTACATGATTCATGAAAAAAGTTGGAACCCCCAGTTAATGTAATAACCACTGGTTAATGCAATTAGTTATTACATTAACTGCTAAAAGTTAGTAAGTTAACCATTTAAGATTTTTATTACATCGGTTATTACATTAAAGAGGAAAAAGTTATTACATTGTGCATATTGCATATTAATCATTACATCACATTAAATATTGATCATTCAACATTACATATTAATCATTTTTATTGCACAATTGTTGTGATACATTGTGATACAACTGATTTTTCATCTTAAATTTTTAAAAATACATTTATAGTCATTTATTTAATGATGGTTGGTAAATTAACATGCTTTCCTATCCAAGTAAAAAAAGGACATTTTAAAGTTTTGCTTTTTTCACTTTTTGGACATAAGACTTATGTATTTTGTTGTTTTTCCACTGAAATACATTTTTATCTTAAATTTCTTCAAACACATTTTCATTCATTTATTTCACTGTGATTGTTAAATAAACATGACTTTTTATTCAACTGAATTTTTTTAAATGACATAAAATTTTTTAGCATTTATTTCATGTTTTGGACATAAGCCTGAAGTCTTATGTATTTTCTCTATTTGCCACTGGAACACATTTTTCATCATAAAATAAATTAATATTCATTTATTTCACCAAGATGATGAAATGTACATGATTTCCTTCCAATCTGAATTTTTTTTAATCACATTTTGAAAACACATTTCTATTAATTTATTTAACTGTGATTAAATATACATGATTTCCTTTCCATGTGAATCAAAAACAGTATAATTATTCCCCCCCTCTGTCACAGTTACACAGGCGAGGGCATATGAATTTATCACGGGACTGCTTGGACTTGGGTTTAAATAGTAATGAGCGTAAACGGATCAGGAGCACTGAGGTGTGAAAGCTGTCTGCAGTGAAGTCTGGCAGGTGTTGGGGTGTTGGGGTGAGGGGGGTGAGGGCGGTGAGGGGGGTGAGGGGGGTGAGGGGGTGAGGGGGGTGAGGGGGGTGAGGGGGGTGAGGGCCTGTAAGCTCTGTTATGGCCCTTTGGCAGGGTGGCATGTGGCATCCCCTGGGGGGGCCACACAGAGAGAGGATCACACGCAGTAGCTGCTGACCAGAGGCCCTTTGGGGGGGGGGGGGCATGTGGCATCCCCTGGGGGGGCCACACAGAGAGAGGATCACACGCAGTAGCTGCTGACCAGAGGCCCTTTTGGGGGGGGGGGGGGGGGGGGGGGGGCATGTGGCATCCCCTGAGGGAGGGGGGGTCATGTGGCATCCCCTGAGGGGGGACTCCTGTGATCCTGTGATTCTGTGACCCTGTAATCCTGTGATCCTGTGATTCTGTGACCCTGTAATCCTGTGATCCTGTGATTCTGTGATCCTGTGACCTTGTGATCCTGTGACCCTGTGATTCTGTGAACCTGTGATCCTGTGTTCCTGTGATCCTGTAATCCTGTGGGGGCTAGTCTGGCACAGAGCCCTGCAGGAGTGCTGGTCAGTGTGTCCACACTCCCACCAAGGCTTGGGGACAGATTCAATCTGACCACAGCGTGTGTTTTTGTTCATTCTGAGGACCTGCAAAGCAGATTGTCTCAGCAAAATGCTCTGAGACAGGATACTGAGCATCAACGCCTGTGGCGTGTGCGTATGTGGGTTTACAAAAGAGAAATACATCACCAATACTACTTCTGCTATAATATTATTATTATTATTATTATTATTATTATTATTATTATTATTGTCATCGTTGTTATAATTATTACTATAACAGCGTGGAGATGGAGAGAGTGAAAGAGAAATCATTCTCTTAGGACGGGAGCGTTGACAAGAAAAAAAAAAGCCGCGAAAAACAAAATCGAAGAAAAATACGTTAGTGGCGCTGGCATGGTTACACAGTGATGCGCTGACCTACAGAAACGGGGCTCGGGGGAGTTAGAGGGCACTTCCTCGCGTCCTATAGTGAAACGCCCACCACCCCAAACTCCGGCCGCTCGTCAGCTGTTTCCCCGCGCTGAACTTATATGACCTCTCATGCCCCAAAGCTAACAGCAGCTGCGCGCACAGCTACAACGAAGAAGTGCAGTGTTTGCAATCTGTGTTTCCGTTTCCATCCGGCTACTACAGGTTCAAATGTTCTGCTTACTAATACCAGCTGATACCACCCCTAACACTATGATCAATCGCCAGTAAAACACTACACGCAGCGCAACATTGCCCCGGCTAACACTATACCAATGCGCGCGGTTCATTGAAAAGGGTACTGTTGTTTAAGAACTAAAACCACTCATAAGAACACATATCGTTATAAATAATAGCAAATACTACAAATAATTTAACATAACTGTGGAAAAAAGTGTTATTAGTTGTTTTCACACCAACAAGTCACGTTAGGAATTGTTCTTGTTTGTAAGAGTAATAACTAATTGATCGAGACGACTGCATTGCTGACAGTGAGGCATCTATGTATAAAAAATGAATGCGAAAACAAAAAATCAGTTGAACGATATGTGTATGGCGAAATGTGTCAAATCTAGTGCCACGTGCGTGAAGTTAACTAGGCTGTATTACCAAATTTGGCTCTGTAACGCGCGCCACGTGTAGCGAAACAAAATCTTCTCCGATTATCATTAACAGAAGTGATGGGGAAATAAACTTACTTCAAATATTATCTTCTCAAAAATAAATGAAATCAAGAACGTCGTGGTCGCTGATATTTCAAAACTTCGGTTCTTCCCCAACCATAAAACCGTCTTGATTCTCCTTCGCTCCTCTCCCCGTTTGGACACGTCAGAAGTAAAAAATGAACTCCAAAATCAAAAACGCTGCCACCCAAAACTTTGCACGTTTCATTCAGGTGGCGTTCGTCACACCGATAGCAGAAAGGGGCTCACACAACCAGGCTTTTTCCTTTACACTCAGTCGCCCCCTCCCTCTTTCTATAAATGGGTCATAATTTTGCACAACACACTTTCTCTCCCTCTCTCTGACACAGTACCCCTCCTTTCCTACTCGCATTAAAAACTCTCAATGCCAACTTTCTGTTGTCAAAGACGCGCTTTACTCTGAGCGCAACGACGCCATCTCTCGCAACCGTCCTGTATTGGAGGGAGTCGCTGTGAATGTAAGGCGTCATAAATGCAATGCGATGAATAACTTTTTGTGCATTGCTCCAACAGTAGCCATTTCAGGCTTGTGCGCGCGCAATCCAGGCGTCAACCTTCGACAACCTTCGCGGGAAATATTTCTTAAAAAATCTTTTTGAGCGAGGCAAGTAAAAGCTGTTCCGGTAGTAATTTAGGGGGTTTAAGGCAGGGGATTATTATTATATTTTTGTAAACAATACATCATATACACAGACATCTGTCCTTGAAAAGTTAGTATGGTTTTCTGGTCAATTTTAGCTGGAATTGTTGGCTAGACGTCCCCGTCTGTATAACAGTTATAATTATGCCACCTCTTGAGCTGCCATAACGTGTTTTATTATTTTTTGTTTTGTTTTTTTGCTGTCATGTGTTTACAGAATACCATCTAAAGAGAAAACGAGAGGGTTGGTACACAGGGAGGTCATGGAGAGGACTTCAGATTTGGATATTATGGACACTAGATGGTGTTGAAAACTAAGTAGTGTCCTTTTTGGAAGACCTTAGACACTGTTATATTGCTCAAAATATCTATTGTGGTGATAGTTTCACATCCAGTAAAATTAAATCAGTTGTTCGTTTGCTGGATGTTAGGTTGACCTGCAAGTGTTCTCCTGGCCCTTCAGAATTTAATCTTTCATTTAAACTTATTTTTGAAAAAATATTTCCTACATGTTGTATCTGGCATTATTCCCAGTTTTCTTGGTTTTGTTTGTTTTCAGACCTTTGCATTCTTGTTTAATTTTACTAAAAAATAATTGTACATTTTTTAAACTATAATTTTCAATATAAATCAGATTTGAAACCAAATGTGCCATTTCGTGTTTATGTGTTTAGAGAAACTAGCAGGACATTGTTAGGATCCCACAGAATGAAGTGTCTGAGGAGGAAACAATAATATTAATAATTATTATAATGATAATCACAATGATAAACCATAGAAAAAGGTCTGAAATTAAGTGTTTATTGGTATTTATTTTCCATGAAGCATTTTTCATTTGTGGAATTAAAACAATAATGATAATGGTATCAATTACAATACCAAAAATTCTACAAAATTGATTCCCTTTTTCTTTTTAGTTTCAACAGAGAAAAGGAAAAAAAAAACATTACTAAAAATAACTTACATTTCCAATTCCATTTCAGATCAAATGTGGTTTTTTTTTTTTTTTTTTTTGCAAATTGGTTTCACATGAAAAAACAGCACACAAGAAAAGAGTGGGGAGGAACAGAGGAGAGTTCGGACGAGGTTTCCCTTCTCCCCCAGACACCACTCCCCTCGCCTCTACGCCACTCCCCCACCTGCCACATCACCTCCTCGACTCCTCTACTCCCAAAGCACACCCCCAGCCGCTTGCTAACCCACGTCTCTGGTGGCTAAGGTCCTCCTGGAAAAACACTAGCTTCAGAAACAGCGCCCCCACCTATCGCTCAGGCAAAGCTGGGGAACTGCAGCTTATTGTAGCTGCCACCATAACAATGACAAAACAACAACAATAATCATTACAATAATAATAATAATAATAATAATAATAATAATAATAATAATAATAAATGAACAACAATGTGCAAGTTAAGGGTAAAAAGTAAACAAAGTTAATGTTTTAAAAATGAAAACTGAAAGCACGGTGGTGCCTGTTTTTGGAATATAGCAAGAAATACACACATGACAAAAACAGAAGAAAAAAAAAATCAAACAAAAATATCAGTAGCCATAATATTAGTGTCAAGGTCGCCCTTTACTAGACCTCATCAGCTCTCAGACAGAAAACTGCGGCTCACACACGGACTGGAGTGCCTCTGTGTGCGTCGCTCAGCCACAGAGAGCAGCCTCAGGGGCTGGCGTAGCATGGCTCAGTGAAACTAGCTAATGATCCCCAACGGGGACTGGCTGCTGCAGCACAGTACTGTGGAGCGTTTGTGTTGCCCCATCGCTGAGGTAACCGTACAGTACAACACAGTACAATGCAAC
>CM045887.1:65620399-65625399 GCA_025169545.1 Anguilla japonica
CAACAGGGTGTATCGTCCTGGTTACTGTAGGAAGGGTACAAGGGTGCTAAGGGTGTCTCAAAAAGGGATCGGCAGAATGAAAAAAATATTTTAAAAAAAACAAAACTGATGTCATAGAAATGAAACTTCTTCAAATGGAATGCTTATATGTGATGTCATAAAAGGGACAGATTGTTACTGTGTTGTCATGCCACAGACACACAGAGAATCGTAAGAATAGCTGTCAATCACATGGAACCAAACGCTGTCAGAAATTCAAATGGGTGTTTTCCCTTCAGTCAGTGTAATGACCATTTTGCTGGATGCTTTTTTTAAATCAGAAGGGCCCTGTATGAAAGTCTGGTCTGCATAAACCTCACTGTCAGCTGCAGTGATGCTCAGCTACGGCTGAGGATGGAGCTCTTGATTTTAGTCCAGATACATGGTGTAGTGGAGCCATTTACAGACACTGCACAATAACACACCCACCACCCAACTACCTTGAGTTAGCATGATTTAGCACAGATGAACCATGATTTCCCTCTTCATGTAAACGTGCTGGTAGTGTCAGGGGCGTGGCTTGGCAGCTCTTAACCGTCTGTTTAGACACACGTCTCGCGTCCTCACCCTCAGGCTCGGATGTCTGTGATTGGGCCCTTAAGCATCTGACATCACCGCTGAATGGGACTGGCTCCTATTGGAACGATAAAGCACTGACAGGATGTGATGTCACCAAAAAGAAAAGACAGGAAGAAGAATGTGAATGTTTCTGTCTGCGGTGAAATGCGAGGATGGCATTAAAGGAAATCATCCAGAATAAATAAATGGTTCAACGTGGCTTCTGTACACAACGCTGTGGAATAAAATGTCATTCAGTCTAAATGCAGAATATGAAGTCTTTTTAAGCCCTGATTCATCATGTCTAAACCCTGCAACCCAGTGGCATCCTTCTAAACGCACCTGCTGTTCCAGCCCTGCCATCAATCCCCCACACCCAATCAGACACCCAGCCCTGCCATCAAACCCCCACACCCAATCAGATACCCAGCCCTGCCATCAAACCCCCACACCCAATCAGATACCCAGCCCTGCCATCAAACCCCCACACCCAATCAGATACCCAGCCCTGCCATCAAATCCCCCACACCCAATCAGACACCCAGCCCTGCCATCATCCCCCCACACCAATCAGACACCCAGCCCCTGCCATCAATCCCCCACACCCAATCAGATACCCAGCCCTGCATCAATCCCCCACACCCAATCAGATACCCAGCCCTGCCATCAATCCCCCACACCCCATCAGACACCCAGCCAGCCATCAATCCCCCACACCCAACCAGATCAATCCCCCATCAAACCCCCACACCAATCAGATATCCAGCCCTACCATCAAAACCCCCACAACCAATCAGACACCCAGCCCTGCATCATCAATCCCCCACACCCAATCAGACACCCAGCCCTGCCATCAAACCCCCACACCCAATCAGATACCCAGCCCTGCCATCAATCCCCCACACCCAATCAGATACCCAGCCCTGCCATCAATCCCCCACACCCAATCAGATACCCAGCCCTGCCATCAAACCCCCACACCCAATCAGATACCCAGCCCTGCCATCAATCCCCCACACCCAATCAGATACCCAGCCCTGCTATCAAACCCCCACGCCCAATCAGATACCCAGCCCTGCTATCAAACCCCCACACCCAATCAGATACCCAGCCCTGCCATCAATCCCCCACACCCAATCAGATACCCCCCTGCCATCAATCCCCCACACCCAATCAGATACCCAGCCCTGCCATCAAACCCCCACACCCAATCAGATACCCCGGGTTCCAGCGGCTGATCTCCTCTGCACACATCCTCTCCTTCCCTCCTTAGTTACAGCTCACCTCTCATTACCATTTTAAACTGAAACCCAACAGAACCTGGAACAGACGCTGCCTTGACACTTGAGCTTCCAGCACGAGATTTACGACACGCTTTTTAAAAGATTTCTCCTGGTTTTTAAAAGCGGTGGGATGTTAATTTGTCACAGAGGGCAGAGCCCTTTTCATCTCTCCATCTCTCTTCCCTCTCCTTCTCCATCTTTCCCTCCCTCTTCCTCTCTCCCACCATCTTCCCCTCCCTCTTCCTCTCCCACCATCCCCCTCTTCCTCCATCCTCCCCTCCCTCTTCCTCTCCCACATCCCTCTCTTCTCTGTCCTCCCATTCCCTTCACTGATTGTCTTTGTCCTTTCATGCCTCCATCCAAAATCCAAATTTTTATCCTCCACGCCTTTTATTCCTGCTTTCCCTCTGCCCCTCTTCCATCACCCCATTTCTCCCGTCCCTCTTTTCATCTTCTCTATCACCTCCCCTTTTGCCCCCTCACCCTAACTCTCCATCCCTCCATCCCCCTTCCTCTCTCCCTCCACCCATCCCACCCTCCCTCCTTCCCTGCCCCTTTCTCTCCCCATCCCTCCCTCCCTCCCTCCCTCCTTCCCTCTTCCTCCCTCCCTCTTCTCTCCCCCATCCCATCCCTCCCTCCTCCCTCCCTCCCTCCTCCTCTCACCCCATCTCTCCCTCCCTCTTCCTCTATCCCCCATCCTTCTTCCTTTCTCCCCCCCCCCCCCCCCCTCTTCCTCTTCCTTTCTCCCCCCATCCTTCTTCTATGTCCAGAAGATGTTGGTGATGTCAGAGTCCAGGCTGTAGATCCAGATCAGCAAGGGGGCGGAGACTAGCACAAAGGACCAGGACACGCCCCTGAGGGCCTGACGGACAGGGGTGAGCAGCATGCCGGCCAGGTCCCCCTGCCCCGCCTCCTGGCCGCGCCTCCTGCGGGCCTGCTCCTCCTCCAGCTCCAGGTCATAGCCCGGCTCGATGTAGTTGCGGGCCAGGAACTTCAGGGCCTCATCCATCAGGATGACGGGCAGCGACATCTTGAGCACGGTGACCCACTGCGGCCAGGACAGCGGCCGGATCTGAAAGATCATCTGCAGGAGAGAAGAGAGAGGAGAGACGTCAGCCAAGCTGGGACAGGCCCGTTTCACCTCCGTGGCTACCTCAGTTAACGCCTTCAGCAGTAAGGGGTGGGGTAAGGGGTGGGGCACTCACCGGTAAGGGGCGGGGCACTCAGCAGTAAGGGGGGCGGGGCACTCAGCAGTAAGGGGCGGGGCACTCAGCAGTAAGGGGGCAGGGCACTCACCGGTAAGGGGTCCACATACAGGATGAGGAAGTGCAGGGCCATGGAGAGGCAGATGGCCCCAACCAGCCACGGGTTCGACCACGGAGGCATCTTCAGCAGGGACTGGTTCTCCGACAGACTGCAACACACACACACACACAAACACATTATACACACAAACACACATCACACACACACACACACACACACATTACACACATGCACCACACCATTACACACATACACCACACCATTACACACACACACAGAAAACCTGCCATGTCACTGCTCACCAGCCAAACCAGGACTCAATTCAATTTCAATTCAGTGAATTCAGAAAATCAACTGAAATTCAGCTCATGCATGGAAAACTGGCAACAGAATATATCCATTTTAATTAATGGAACTGTGGGAGTTGTGGTCCTCCGGCACCTGTTGAGGGCGTTGCACATCTCTATGGTGACAAGGACGGAGAGGGCCATGGTCATGGGGTACGGCGACTCGAAAACCGAACACTGCACCCCCGCAAACTCACTGTGCCCCTCACTGCACTGCAGGTAGTGCGACTGGGGGGGGGAGAGAGAGAGAGAGAGAGAGAGAGAGAGAGAGAGAGAGAGAGAGAGAGAGAGAGAGAGATGGTGGGCTGGTATCTGTTATGGCTCTGTTCCAGTGTGTGGATGGGCCCCATGGTCTGGTATCTGTTAAGGCTCTGTTCCAGTGTGTGGATGGGGCCCCATGGTCTGGTATCTGTTAAGGCTCTGTTCCAGTGTGTGGATGGGCCCCATGGTCTGGTATCTGTTAAGGCTCTGTTCCAGTGTGTGGATGGGCCCCATGGTCTGGTATCTGTTAAGGCTCTGTTCCAGTGTGTGGATGGGCCCCATGGTCTGGTATCTGTTAAGGCCCTGTTCCAGTGTGTGGATGGGCCCCATGGTCTGGTATCTGTTAAGGCTCTGTTCCAGTGTGTGGATGGGCCCCATGGTCTGGTATCTGTTATGGCACTGTTCCAGTGTGTGGATGGGCCCCATGGTCTGGTATCTGTTAAGGCACTGTTCCAGTGTGTGGATGGGCCCCATGGTCTGGTATCTGTTAAGGCACTGTTCCAGTGTGTGGATGGGCCCCATGGTCTGGTATCTGTTAAGGCACTGTTCCAGTGTGTGGATGGGCCCCATGGTCTGGTATCTGTTAAGGCTATGTTCCAGTGTTGGTCAGACCACAGGTGCCTGACTGACCAGTTGTTCCACTGCTGGTCAGTCAGGCACCTGTGGTCTGCTTGCTAAATGTCTGTGCAAAGCTTGGCTTGGCTCGTCTGCCCTCCCTGGCGTCGCTGGTAAAGACCGCAGCACGAGTGTGGCTGTATATAACCGGGAAAAAGGTCACTGATCCAGGGATTATTACCAGCTGGTAGAAGGTGACTTTGGGTCCATCATGAGCCGCCATGAACCACCAAGCGGCAGCTCCCACAGTGGCTGCACCCACATAACCTGAGAGAGAGAGAGAGAGAGGAGAGGGGGGGGTGAGGGAGGGAGAGAGGGGGAAAGAGAAAGAGAGAGGGAGGGGGAGAGAGAGGGAGAGAGAGAGAGCTTCAAATTTATTAATTTTTAAAAAACATTTTCCTTCTTTCCAGGCCTTTTCCCGCTAATGCCTAGTTGACACTAGTTAGCATTAGTTACCGCTGGGAGAGCGCGCTCTGACCAGGCTTGGCCACGGGCAGCACGCTCTGACCAGGCTGCTTGGCCACGGGCAGCACGCTCTGACCAGGCTTGGCCACGGGCAGCACGCTCTGACCAGGCTGCTTGGCCACGGGCAGCACGCTCTGACCAGGCTGCTTGGCCACGGGCAGCACGC
>CM045887.1:65635399-65637899 GCA_025169545.1 Anguilla japonica
GGACAGGGAGAAGAGGAGGGAGGGACAGAGAGAGAAAGAGAGAAGGAGAGAGGGAGAGAAGGAGAGGAGGACAGGGAGAAGAGGAGGGAGGGACAGAGAGAGAAAGAGAGAAGGAGAGAGGGAGAGAAGGAGAGGAGGACAGGGGAGAAGAGGAGGAGGGAGAGGACAGAGAGAGAAAGAGAGAAGGAGAGAGGGAGAGAGGAGAGGGAGGAAGGGAGAAGAGGAGGGAGGGACAGAGAGAGAAAGAGAGAAGGAGAGAGGGAGAGAAGGAGAGGAGGGACAGAGAGAGAAAGAGAGAAGGAGAGAGGGAGAGAAGGAGAGGAGGACAGGGAGAAGAGGAGGGAGGGACAGAGAGAGAAAGAGAGAAGGAGAGAGGGAGAGAAGGAGCGGAGGAGAGCAGTACCCTCAGGAATGGCAGCCACCGCCAGGGCCACGGCGATCTTGAAGTAGTAAACTGCCCCCCTCAGCCAGCTGCCCCCATGGACGGGGTCGTTGAAATGCCCCACGTTGATGCCCCACACGGCCACGCAGATCAGGGTGATCACCTGCGAGGAAAGGGTCCCGTCAGGAGAGCTGCGTCTGCGCAGACTGCGTCACCACGGCAACAGCAGCCCACCTTAGACAGCAGCTCTATAAACTGGTCTGCGCAGACTGCGTCAGCCACGGCAACCTGTCCCACCTTAGACAGCAGCTCTATAAACTGGTCTGCGCAGACTGCGTCACCACGGCAACCTGTCCCACCTTAGACAGCTGCTCTCCGAACTGGTCCAGCTTCTGCTGCAGCGGAGTCCTCTCCGGGTCTGTTGCCGCCATCTCGTCCCGAATCTTCCCGATCTCCGTCTGCACGCCCGTGGCCACCACCACGCCCATGGCCCGGCCTGCGGCGATGTTGGTGCCCTGGGGGGGTTGGCCAGAGATGGGTCATGCTCCGTACACCTCCCAGAAACTGAGCCTTCCTGTCTGAACTTCAATTACTGCCACAGAACCTGCATCTGGACTGCAGCCGTGACACTTAGAGGACCTACCTAGAGACTATACACACACTCACACACACACACACAGATATATATACAAACACACACACACACAAAAACAACACACACACACACACACAGACAGATATATATACAAACATACACACACACACACACACACACACACATATATATATATAAACACACACACCAGAATTTGTGTGAGCTAGCAATTGCTTTATTTGGTCAGTAAAAATGACCAGCCAGAGAAATTTAAGCCACCTGATCATTCTGGCAGGCAATAAATAAGTAAATAAATAAAGGAGAAAGCCTGTGTAAATAATGGCTCTTACAACTGTGTGTCTACGCTTTGTAAAGCAGTACAGTGACTGTGGAGAACACTCTGCCCCCCCCTCCCCACGCCCCCCTCCCTCTGCCTCTCCACTCACAGAAAACAGCATGTTCTTCTTGTCCTGGTTGACGGCGCGGGGGTCAGGCACTGGATCCGTGTGTTTCAGCACGGACACGGACTCCCCCGTCAGAATGGACTGGTCCACTCTTAGTGTGGTGGAGCGGATAGAGGTCAGCCGGATGTCCGCTGGTACCTTGTCTCCAACTGGGGGAGTTTAGAAAAACAGAATTGGAGTTAGGAGGGAAGCAGCACATTCACTTCTTCCTCAACACCAGAGACAACATCCTCTTCATGACCTGTTCTATTTCACACTTACTTCCTCTTCACTTCCTGTTCTATATACTTACTTCCTCTTCACTTCCTGTTCTATTTCACACTTACTTCCTCTTCACTTCCTGTTCTATTTCACACTTACTTCCTCTTCACTTCCTGTTCTATATCACTTACTTCCTCCTCCACTTCCTGTTATATATCACACTTACTTCCTCTTCACTTTCTATTTCACACTTACTTTCACTTCCGGGTTATTTCATTCTACTTCCTCCACTTCCTGTTCTATTTCACACTACTTCCTCTTCACTTCCTGTTCTATTTCACACTTACTTCCTCCTTCACTTCCTGTTCTATATCACTTACTTCCTCCTCCACTTCCTGTTATATATCACACTTACTTCCTCTTCACTTCCTGTTCTGTATCATTCTTACTTCCTCCTCCACTTCCTGTTCTATATCACACTTACTTCCTCTTCACTTCCTGTTCTATTTCATTCTTACTTACACTCCTCCACTTCCTGTTCTATATCACACTTACTTCCTCTTCACTTCCTGTCCTATATCATTCTGACTTCCTCTTCGCTTGTTATGCACCATAAATGAACATTAGGAATGTAAGAGTTTCACATCCACCCCCCGAGTACCTGGAAGGTGCTTCAGTGGAAGGATTGGCGTCTAAATAATTTTTTATGACGCTGCTCACAAAGAGTTAAACAGCAAAAGGCTGTAAATCACAGTAAATGGAGCACACTTCCCTTTGACAAAATGAAAGCCCAGAGGAAACTATGTTCTATGTATAGTGCTGAGGCAAAAGTATTTGCCTATTCCTGATTTCCTCTGT
>CM045887.1:65640399-65672899 GCA_025169545.1 Anguilla japonica
TGTGTTTTAACATAACATCATGATAAGAACAGGCCATTCAGCCCAACAATGCTCCCTACTTTCCTGACTAAATTGTACCTAGTGCTCTGATTACCCACAGGCTAGATAGTATCTAATGCCATATCAAGCCTAGTCTTGAAAATACCCAGAGTCTCTACCTCTACTACGTGACTTATGTTTTGATACAGTGTTGTATGTTTTGACATTACTGAGTGTGAGAGAGCATAGAGGGCATAGAGTATCTTACCTTCTTCCGCTGGGAGTTCTTCACACCAAAACCCAGTGAGGTATAAAAGAGAGAAAGAGAAGAATGTCAGCCATCGTAAGAGCTGCTGCAGCCAGTACGTCCTCATAAAGACCTTATAAAGCCTTATAACCTCATAAAGCTCCCGGATTCCTGGTAACCAAAATGGCGACCTGACGGATCAGCTTTGAAACATCGGAACTGATTTAAATAAGGAAGGTTCTAATGGAAGGAGCCTGAATTACTACACAGCTGTGAACACAAAAGGCTCTACCAGCACAGCTCTGTGAAAGCCCACTGAAGCCAAGCTCGTGCGCTTCACACTGCCTGGTATTCTAGAGAGAAAACAGCGCCCCCCTACTGTGTTCAGGTACAGCTGGGGAATTGCGTTAATTACACACAGGCGTGACAAAATTTTTGACAATAAGCAAATACAATCCATTCTACACCTGCTTAGTTCACCACTATGTAAATTCCAAGGGTTTTCAAACTCAATCAACAGAATCTATTGTTCAATCAACCTTCCAGGATTAAACATCACCCAGTATGTGCACTGCTCCAGCTGAACGGAGGAAGCAAAGCGGGGGTGAGTGGGACACCTCATGGGAAAACAAGTCTCTTCTGGAAGTGGTGTTGGTGAGCCAGTAGGGGGCGATCTTCCCTCCCTCTGATCAAATAAAACCCCAGTGCAGTGATGGGAACACTGCGCTGTAGGAGCTGCCGTCTCTCAGACGAGATGTTACCCTGAGGTACCTGACTCACTGTGGCCATTAAAGACCCCATGACACTCTTTGCAAAGAGTAGGGGGTTTTCCCAGCGGGGGGTCCCCGATGGGGGGATTCCTGGCTAAATTCCCAACCTAGCTCTCTCAACCTGCCACCTAATCATCCCCCAATTTAACTGGCTATTATTATTATTATTGTCATCATCATGAAATTAGGAGACAGCCATAGTGAGCAAAAACAGTTCTGGAAAATTAGTCGAAAAATAGTTCAGAGTTGAAAAATTGTGAATAGTTAAGGTAATAGTTATTAATAAAAATGAATTATTATTATTATTATTATTATTATTATTATTATTACTATTAATATTATTAACTGCTTTTACAGTCATTTTAAAATAATAAGAATTAGAAAAACAGATAACACATAAATAACAGGAAACGGGCTTAATTATTAATAGCATATGCTGCCCTGGCGCGCTGCAGTTTCTGGTCTGGACGGATGCAGAAATGCAGGGTTGGCCACAGATGCGTTAGTGGCGCCCGCGGGTCCGCGTGGATTTCAGGGACGGCTCGCGCTCGGTGTTGGCAGGGTGATCTCCGGGGGTTTACCGTTTGATCCCCATTTCTCTCGAGCCTTCCTCAGCTGCTCGCTGCTCAGGCCAGTTGACTCGTTCACGCAGAAAAACCCCAGTACTTCCTCCACCGTTTTCGTATGGGCATTGTCCATCCCTACAGGAAAGGGGGGGGGGGGGGGGGAGAGAAACAGAGAGATGGGGGGGAGGGTTAGGGACCGCACACACGGCCCAGCATACTGGCAGGCCACTGCAGTACCGCAAATGTAAATTGGCTGCCAAGATTCAAGTGTCAATAAAATGTATTCACTTGGATATTGTACATTAACTCCATCAGGTCATTCATCTGAACTCCCGCGGCAGCCCCACTAGCATACAGTAAAGACGCATAGAGCATGACAGTAAATCCCAGATCCAACTGATCACAACCCGGTAACTGAATTAATAAACATGTCCCCAGACGAAAACGCGAAAAATGTTGCCTGTGACAACGGAGGCAGCAGGTTTTGCTTGGTAAAGAGACTAAGGGAGTAGGCTACATAGCCTACATACTGCTTTAGGCACTGGCTTTCAACATCAAAGAAAGTAACGTTAATACAGTCGCAATTATCTCATGAAGCCATCAAATATTTGGGGTTGTGGTGTGATAAGTTTTATTCAAAGCGCATCTAACAGTAGGCTAACGCAAGCGTTTATTAACAAGGCAATAGTCTAAACATTATGCAACTCGAACCTTTTGGCAAGCCAGCTATCTACACTCGGTTCCCCCATTTCAGTTGGAAAAACACAAATGGAACACCGAGATTATTACCAGCAATGGGAAATATATCAGCAATGTTAAACACCATAAAACGTCCATAGCAGCATAGCCTACATGACAATAACGTTACCAGATATCTTGCTTACTAGTGCCTCCAGGCACTAAAGCACAGTTATCGATCAGATACCCGGCTACATACTTAATGCTGCTGATAACCTACAGCTGGCTAGCTAGCTAAGCTATCGTGTGATAACCATCGCTAATGATAATTTACTTACCAGTGCAATAAGTATTCCGCTACAGCGATACTCAATAACTACACTAACGCAAATTACGGAATTAAAATATTAAAACAACGACAGTGTTGTAGAAAATAGAGATATAGGAATACGTAACTAACAAAACGTTTTATTAAGCTACGTTTTACAGTGCAGAATTAGCTAACGTTAAATCATCCGTTATTTCTCGCAGAAACCTACATGGTCCATAATTTTTAAACACTGTCATAAAATGAGCGACATTGTTTGAGCTAACTGTGATCTAATTACTACTGGGTAAAGGCGTATTTGTCTACGGCTGTTGCTAATTCCCTCGATGTCGTGCGCTTTAATCCACCGCTATCTCCAACCAACATAGCCGTCGCCACAGAATGACAGTTACGCCAAGCTTCAGACGCAGAAAACAAGGGGTGCGTTTGGGCCTATGAGAGGGCTTTCAATGGTTTTGACAGGTATATTGTCAAATCACATTGTGCGGTACGTAAGAATCCCGCCTACAAAAACCTTGGTGCAGGAGTGGAACGTAGACCCTCCCCTTGGTACCGCACTTGACCAATAACCATGCGGTGCGACTGTCACCGTACGAAAGATTGACTTAAATATCTGCCAACCAAACAAATACTATGATA
Organism: Anguilla japonica; assembly: GCA_025169545.1. Taxonomy (NCBI): domain Eukaryota; kingdom Metazoa; phylum Chordata; class Actinopteri; order Anguilliformes; family Anguillidae; genus Anguilla; species Anguilla japonica. The sequence goes on from CM045887.1 coordinate 65,643,607, forward strand.
ACTGACTTAAATTTTGACAAATTACTGCCATGGAAATATTGAAAGCGGGCGGAACTATGTAGTAAAATGCAATGCGGAGATTTTACTTCGGTGCCCAATCTGTAACAAGGGGAAGACGACTGAGGGCCAATGACGTAATATTTCAACAAGGCCACGAAGGTGGTTGAGGTCAGCCAAGTACACGACACTGTCCCTCCCTGTCTTATTTTCTCTGACGCCAATTTCTCAGACCTTTCCGCGAGGTGTATCAACTTCAAACCGTCACTAGGGAGGCAAAACCAAGCGCCGTCAATAAGTATAATGGGTAGCCGATTGTTAGAATTAAGAGTATACCACGTGTCCTCATTATTCAAACATCACAGAGACCGTTCACTGATTTATAAGTAAGGTCAGCTTGTTGAAATCTTGAGAGGACGTGGGAGAGCGACGGGTGGCAGTTATGTTCCAGTCTGGCTTCATCGGAACTCAGTGAGCTCGCGTTTGACCCAATTAAAAAATCCATAAATACACACCATGAAATCAGTTTCTAATTTTTGCTGCACACCCAAGGCAATTAACTCCCCATCTCTATCGCCCACAAATTCACATATTTATATATTAAAAGAGATCTTAAAAGAGCTTGTGCAATCAAAATAATCATTTTTAATAGTTGTATTATTCATAAAGACCAATACCCACAAAAACATAATGCTATGACATTAAGCCAGTTGCTTTCGGATTAGATTTAAATGCAACACATTCATTGTACTGTCCACACAGAAGCATTAGGTTTTGGCCATTTTAAAGACCACTTTTTTGCCTATGCAACAACACACATTCTTGCGTACCATTTGTAATTCTGTCCAATCAGTGGGACAACCACTTAGAAGGTAGTCTATTAGAAGTAAACATTCATATAAAAGGACATGACATGTTAAACCCCCAGCTTTGCATTAGAAATAAATTTATGATTTTCACCATTTATATGTATGCAGACTGATGAATTTGTTAAATGAAAGAAAAAGATGCAGTGTTTTTAATGTTGTACACACACATACACACAGTCATGCATGCAGTATGAACGCATATAAACACACACATGCACACTCACATCAATCTTATATTCTAAAGAATGGTATCAAGCAGCTTGTTCTCCAAGTTCCAACACAAATCATATTTTCTCCCTGACACACTTTTGCTGAGCTTTTTATAATTAACCTATTTTAATAAAGCATATTTTACACCTAATTTTATCAATACCTCAGAGATGAGGAGAGAAAGGGTGTCCAAATCAAACATCAGACCCCAATGATGTTACAGATTATATATCTTACTGACTGGACACTACAGTACATTAACACTGCACTGAGAGAGAGGGTTAATACAGTACATTAGCACTGCACTGAGAGAGAGGGTTAATACAGTACATTAACACTGCACAGAGAGAGGGTTAATACAGTACATTAGCACTGCACTGAGAGAGAGAGGGTTAATACAGTACATTATCACTGCACTGAGAGAGAGAGGGTTAATACAGTACATTAACACTGCACTGAGAGAGAGAGGGTAAATACAGTACATTAACACTGCACTGAGAAAGAGGGTTAATACAGTACAGTACATTCACACTGCACTGAGAGAGAGGGTTAATACAGTAAATTAACACTGCAGAGAGGGGGTTAATACAGTACAGTACATTAACACTGCACTGAGAGAGAGGGTTAATACAGTACAGTACATTAGCACTGCACAGAGAGAGAGGGTTAATACAGTACATTAACACTGCACTGAGAGAGAGGGTTAATACAGTACAGTACATTAGCACTGCACTGAGAGAGAGGGTTAATACAGTACATTAACACTGCACTGAGAGAAGGTTAATACAGTACATTAACACTTCACTGAGAGGGTTAATGCAGTACATTAACACTACACTGAGAGAGAGGGCTAATACAGTACAGTACATTAACACTGCACTGAGAGGGTTAATGCAGTACATTACACTGCACTGAGAGAGAGGGTTAATACAGTATAGGACATTAACACCGCACTGAGAAAGAGGGTTACTACTGTACAGCACATTAACACTGCACTGAGAGAGAGGGTAATACAGTACATTAACACTGCACTGAGAGAGGGTTAATACAGTACAGTACATTAACACTGCACTGAGAGAAAGGGATTAATACAGTACAGTACATTAACACTGCACTGAGAGAGAGGGTTAATACAGTACATCAACACTGCACTGAGAGGGTTAAAACAGTACATAAGCACAATAAATGGACACACTCATTGGGAAGTGCTGCAATAATGTACACACACTAGTGAGAGTTTTCTTATGAAAGTGTTTTATTAAAATGTAGTGTGAGGTAAGGTTGCAGGCCAGACAGAAGAACTCTAACGCAGGCGGCACAGAGGCCTCAGTCCCCAGATCCGGAGATAAAGACTAATGACGCTGCAAAAACGCGCCCACAGCGATCCGCTCGTCTTCCTCCCGGCACCTCACAGCGATCCGCTCGTCTTCCTCCCGGCACCTCACAGCGATCCGCTCGTCTTCCTCCCGGCACCTCACAGCGATCCGCTCGTCTTCCTCCCGGCACCTCACAGCGGGTAGTCATGCCACAAGCTGAAACACAGAAGATGCACAACCTCAGACCAGCCCACATAACACACCCACATAACACACCCACAAAACACACACCCATAACACACCCTCATAACACACACCCATAACACACCCACAGAACACACACCCATAACACACCCTCATAACACACCCACAGAACACACACCCATAACACATACCCATAACACACCTTAAACCAGCCCACATCACACACCCACATAACACACCCCCATAACACACACCCATAACACATACCCATAACACACCTTAAACCAGCCCACATCACACACTCACATAACACACACCCATAACACACCTTAAACCAGCTCACAGAACACACCCTCATAACACACCCCCATAACACACCCTCATAACACACACCCATAAAACACCCCCATAACACACCCCCACATAACACACCCACATAACACACCCTCATAACACACACCCATAAAACACCCACATAACACACCCCCATAAAACACCCACATAACACACACCCATAAAACACCCACATAACACCCACATAACACATACCCATAACACACCTTAAACCAGCCCACATCACACACCCACATAACACACCCTCATAACACACACCAATAACACACCTCAAACCAGCCCACATAACACACACCCATAACACACCCTCATAACACACACCAATAACACACCTCAAACCAGCCCACATAACACACACCCATAACACACCCTCATAACACACCCCCATAACACACCCACATAACACACCTTAAACCAGCCCACATAACACACACCCATAAAACACCCACATAACACACCTCAAACCAGACCACATAACACACCCCCATAACACACACCCATAACACACCTTAAACCAGCCCACATCACACACTCACACACCCACGTAACACACCCCCATAACACACACCCATAACACACCTTAAACCAGCCCACATCACACACACACACCCACATAACACACACCAATAACACACCCACATAACACACCTCAAACCAGCCCACATAACACACACCCATAACACATCCACATAACACACCCCCATAACACACCTCAGACCAACCCACATAACACACCTCAAACCAGCCCACAGTACCAGTGTGTGTGTGTGTGTGTGTGTGTGTGAGTATGTGTACAGTACCAGTGTGTGTGCGTGAGTGTGTGTGTACAGTACCAGTGTGTGGGTGTGTGTGTGTGTGTGTGTGTGCATACAGTACAAGTGTGTGTGTGAGGATGTGTTTGTGTGTGTACAGTACCAGTGTGTGTGTGCGTGTGTGTGTATGTGTGTGTACAGTAACAGTGTGTGTGTGTGTGTGTGGGGTGTGCGCGTGTGTACAGTAACAGTGTGTGTGTGTGTGTGTGTGCAGTACCAGTGTGTGTGTGTGTGTGTGTGTACACTACCAGTGTGTGTGTGTGCGTACAGTACCAGTGCGTGTGTGTGTGTGTGTGTGTGTGTACAGTACCAGTGTGTGTGTGTGTGTGTGTGTGTGTGTGTGTACAGAACGAGTGTGTGTGTGTGTGTGTGTGTACAGTACCAGTGCGTGTGTGTGTGTGTGTGTGTACAGAACGAGTGTGTGTGTGTGTGTGTGTGTGTACAGTACCAGTGCGTGTGTGTGTGTGTGTGTGTGTGTACAGTACCAGTGTGTGTGTGTGTGTGTGTGTGTGTGTGTACAGTACCAGTGTGTGTGTGTCTGTGTGCGTGTGTGTACAGTACCAGTGTGTGTGTGTGTGTGTGTGTGTGTGTACAGTACCAGTGTGTGTGTGTGTGTGTACAGTACCAGTGTGTGTGTGTGTGTGTGTGTGTGCGTGTGTGTACAGTACCAGTGTGTGTGTGAGTGTGTGTGTGTGTGTACAGTACCAGTGTGTGTGTGTGTGTGTGTGTGTGTACAGTACCAGTGTGTGTGTGTGTGTGTGTGTGTGTACAGTACCAGTGTGTGTGTGTGTGTGTGTGTGTGTGTACAGTACCAGTGTGTGTGTGTGTGTGTGTGTGTGTGTACAGTACCAGTGTGTGTGTGTGTGTGTGTGTGTACAGTACCAGTGTGTGTGTGTGTGTGTGCGTGTGTGTGTACAGTACCAGTGTGTGTGTGTGAGTGTGTGTGTGTGTACAGTACCAGTGTGTGTGTGTGTGTGTGTGTGTGTACAGTACCAGTGGTGTGTGTGTGTGTGTGTGTGTGTGTGTACAGTACCAGTGTGTGTGTGTGTGTGTGTGTGTGTGTGTGTGTACAGTACCAGTGTGTGTGTGTGTGTGTGTGTGTGTGTACAGTACCAGTGTGTGTGTGTGTGTGTGTGTGTGTACAGTACCAGTGTGTGTGTGTGTGTGTGTGTGTGTGTGTGTACAGTACCAGTGTGTGTGTGTGTGTGTGTGTGTGTGTACAGTACCAGTGTGTGTGTGTGTGTGTGTGTACAGTACCAGTGTGTGTGTGTGTGTGTGTGTACAGTACCAGTGTGTGTGTGTGTGTGTGTGTGTGTGTGTGTGTGTACAGTACCAGTGTGTGTAGTCTGTCTCCTCTCCGCTCCTCCTCAGCAGGTCTCTGACGGTCTGGGGGGGTTTTAACCCGTAAAGCTCCGCCCTCTCCCAGCGCTGCAGCCGACTGATACCTGAGAGAGAGACACGCCCTGCTCACACCTGAGACACGGCCTACTCACACCTGACACGCCCTGCTCACACCTGAGACACGGCCTACTCACACCTGACACGCCCTGCTCACACCTGAGACACGCCCTGCTCACACCTGAGACACGGCCTACTCACACCTGACACGCCCTGCTCACACCTGAGACACGGCCTACTCACACCTGAGACACGCCCTGCTCACACCTGAGACACGGCCTACTCACACCTGACACGCCCTGCTCACACCTGAGACACGGCCTACTCACACCTGACACGCCCTGCTCACACCTGAGACACGCCCTGCTCACACCTGAGACACGCCCTGCTCACACCTGAGACACGGCCTACTCACACCTGACACGCCCTGCTCACACCTGAGACACGCCCTGCTCACACCTGAGACACGGCCTGCTCACACCTGACACATGCCCTGTTCACACCTGAGACACGCCCTGTTCACACCTGAGGCACGCCCTGCACACACCTGAGAAACACGCCCTGTTCACACCTGAGAAACACCCCGCTCACACCTGAGAGACACGCCCTGCTCACACCTGAGACACACCCCGCTCACACCTGACACACTCTGTTCACCCCTGAGAGACACGCCCTGTCTGGTATCTGTTAAGGCTCAGTGGCATTGCAAAGCAACACAGCCATAGTGTCTAGGACGGGAGGGTCTCGGTTGGGTTGGATTACAGCGTCTCATCGCACACTAGCAACCCTGCTGGCCAGTTAGGTAACTGCAAGTCTGCTGTTCAGCGGTATGTGACTCATGACTGTAGAAATCCAGCTTGTGAACTGTGGTGTGATAAGAAGCAGCACTTGCCTTGTTTGCATTTATTACAGACGAGTATGCAGTAGCTTAAGCCCCTGATAGTGAGACAGATAGTCTCACACCTGCTATCCTGCGGGATGGATCTAACAGAATATATGCCTTTACAGCACCATCTGGTGGTTAAGGAAGAGGTACTTCAGGAGTTTTTTAAGTGTGGGGGGGGGGGGGGGGGGGGGGGGGGGGGGGGGGAGGAGGAGACAGGAGGAGGGAGAGGAGAGGAGGAGACAGGAGGAGGGAGAGAGGAGGAGGGGACAGGAGGACAAAGAGGGGAGGAGGAGATAGAAGGAGGGAGAGGAGAGGAAGAGACAGGAGGAGGAAGAGGGGAGGAAGAGACAGGAGGGGGGAGGGGGAGGAGGACACAGAAGGAGGAAGAGGAGAGGAAGAGATAGGTGGAGGGAGAGGGGAGGAGGAGACAGAAGGAGGGAGAGGGAAGAAGGAGACAGGAGGAGGGAGAGGGGAGGAGGAGAGAGGGGGGAGGAGGAGACAGAAGGAGGGAGAGGAGAGGAAGAGACAGGAGGAGGGAGAGGAGAGGAAGAGACAGGAGGAGGGAGAGGAGGAGACAGAAGGGGGGAGAGGAAAGGAAGAGAGGTGGACGAAGAGGAGAGGAGGAGTCAGGAGGAGGGAGAGGAGAGGAGGAGGAAAGAGGAGGGAGAAAAGAGGAAAAGACAGGAGGAGGGAGAGGAGGGGAGGAGACAGGAGGAGGGAGAGGGGAGGAGCAGACAGGAGGAGGGAGAGGAGGGGAAGAGACAGGAGGAGGGAGAGGGGAGGAGGAGACAGGAGGAGGGAGAAGAGAGGAAGAGATAGGTGGAGGGAGAGGAGAGGAGGAGACAGGAGGAGGGAGAGAGGAGGAGGAGACAGGCGGAGGGAGGGGGAGGAGGAGACAGAAGGAGGGAGAGGAGGGGAAGAGACAGGAGGAGGGAGAGGGAAGGAAGAGACAGGAGGAGGGAGGGGGAGGAGGAGGCAGAAGGAGGGAGAGGAGAGGAAGAGATAGGTGGAGGGAGAGGAGAGGAGGAGACAGGAGGAGGGAGGGGGAGGAGGAGACAGGCGGAGGGGGGGGGGAGGAGGAGACAGAAGGAGGGAGAAGAGAGGAAGAGATAGGTGGACGGAGAGGAGGAGACAGGAGGAGGGAGGGGGAGGAGGAGGCAGAAGGAGGGAGAGGAGAGGAAGAGATAGGTGGAGGGAGAGGAGAGGAGGAGACAGGAGGAGGGAGAGGAGAGGAGGAGACAGGAGGAGGGAGAGAGGAGGAGGAGACAGGCGGAGGGGGAGGGGAGGAGGAGATAGGTGGAGGGAGAGGAGAGGAGGAGACAGAAGGAGGGAGGGGGAGGAGGAGACATGGGGAGGGGGAGGGGAGGAGGAGACAGAAGGAGAGAGAGGAGAGGAAGAGACAGGTGGAGGGAGAGGAGAGGAGGAGACAGAAGGAGGGAGGGGGAGGAGGAGACATGGGGAGGGAGAGGAGAGGAGGTGAGTGAGCAGAAGAGGCAGTACCGGTGCAGGGTCCATATCTCCAGTCCAGATCAAACTGCTGGAGCTCCAGCAAGTCCTTCTCTCGCTGTGTCAGGGGGAGGGGTTCAGGTTCTGATTGGCCGACAGTAAGCAGAGTGACAGGATGAGGTCAGTTTACTGATGTATGAATGCAGAAATAAACAGACAACTATGAAGAAAACACGTACAACATAGATGTGTACGTTTATGAATACATACACACATTCTTCACACACACACACACACACAGCCACAGGTACACATTCTCTTTACTCTCTCTCTCACTCACACACACACTATACACACACGTACAGACACACACGCACACAGGCAGGCAGACAGACAGACAGACAGACAGACACACACACAGGTACACATACTCATTTACTCTCACTCTCTAGCTCTCCCTCCCTCACACACACACACACACACACACACACACAAAGTACACATACTCACTCACTCTCTCTCCCTGTCTCCCTCACACACAGGTACACATACTCATTTACTCACGTTCTCTCTCTCCCTCCCTCATTTACACACCTTTCTCTGGTGCAGCAGGCTCCTTGTCTTGCTTCTCCTCCTTCTTTGCCCTCTTTACCACCTTAAAGGTGTCTGTGATCAACCTGCGCTTGGGACCCATGTCTGCAACACACTGCAGAAACACACACAGCCTGAACAACCTTAAGAGCCTTTGCGTATGTTACACAGTAATGACCTTACCGTTTCAAATGAAAACCATCAGAAAAACCATGAGCTACTTACGGCAAGTTTAGTGCAGGCAGACTTAAAGCATGGAAGGTTTAATACAGGCTTTTTTAAAGCAGGCCAAATTGAGTACATACAGATGTAAAGCAGGGCAAGTTTACTGCAGACTAGTAATATTTTAAAGCTATAGCAGTTTATGAAGCAACGGACTGTTATGGTAAAATAACGTGCTTCGACGCGGACATTGTTCGGGCATGTCTTGAAATGGACGATCAGCCACTGCCAGAATGTACTGATACAATTAATCCGCTAGTGTAACAGAAATTAGAATTAATACCGCAGCACTGGACACAACCAGCCTACTACAGAATAAAAATGACTATTCTGTTCATTTCGTTCAATGCAACTTTATAATCGTGCAGACATAGCAATTTTACAACTACACAAAAACAACACCACAAGCTTGCGACCAAGAACAGGGTGGTTATCGGTACTGGACAAATGTAGACAAAAGCGGAACTCCTCCAACAGAATCTAGAAAAAAGGATGAAACTCTGAATTTGAACCCACCACTCACTATCCTACTGATTCGTTCGTTCTTTCATGCATCAGTCGCCAACACAAATAACTACTTCGGACAAATCTAAACAGGACAGACTGTCGCCGTGACGTAGACATTTAAAGTGCCAGGAGGGATATTTTTTTGCATTCGGGTTTAGGCACTGGAGTCTCTAGTTTTACTTCAGTTACAGCATTTATTGCTACATTTCCCGGATTATTACAAAGAAAACGATACTGTTGCCCGATCATTTAATTGGTCTCAAATGATGTGTGTATATTACAATATGTCCAACGTAAATATTAGGATGCTCTTTGATCAAAGTACACTTTTTGTTTTATATGTTTGAATTGTAAATTTGACAGCTAAGATTGTTTACAAAGAATTAAATAAATTCCGATTTTGTATGGATAATATACATATGGATTATCAGAATATTCTGATATATAGAAAATCCTAATCAGAAAATTAAGTGACTCAGTACACTAAGTATTACGGCAGTCGATATAAGGAAGTCGTTTTCATGTTCTGTGACGTAAGGTACGCGACACACAACAATGGGAGGAGGGAGGGGCACATTTACTTGTGCATAGAATAATAACAGTGCCTTTTCCAATCCTTGTGGGGAAAGCTGGAAAAAGGGAAAAGAAATTCGACGGCTTTCCCAAACTTGCTATTTTAGCCAAATGGTCAGTAAACGGGCATGTTCACGGAGCCTCAGCAAGGTCCGTGTTATTTTCCAGATTTACAACTTAACCGGAAGTGGTTTCTCTGCTTTCTGCGTGTGTTTTAACTGGAAAAATACTCCGTGTTGTGGTTTGAACGTCACAAACACATGGCAGATAACTGCGTGAAGTACAAAAGTTCTCTAACATCTAACACCTTACTTTAAGTCTGTTAATACAAAGGAACAGACATCAATCTGAAACGCACTGAGGTACTGCCCCCGCCATGCAAGTGTTGGCCTGTGGACTGCAGAGGGGGTGCATTGACTGGTGTCCACAAACTGTCGGGGAACAAAAATCTTGGACATTTTCATTTACATCTCATTATCTGCGGTATCTCTGCACTCATGGAGTGTTGTTTGCATGATAATCCTGGTAAATAGTTTCATTTTGCAAAGCAATGGGAAGTGATCGAATAAACCACTGCCCTTGAAATATTCAGAAAAAACACTATGTTGTGAGTAAAATACATCAATTTGAATCAGTGGTTTGTACATTGGTCACAGGAGACTGAAGCCTCTGCAGGAAATATTTTTTAAAAGTGCACAAATAGAAGGCGGGCGTGAATTAATATATGATTTGATTATGTCCTTTATGCCAATGTACTGTCAGCCAGCCTGCTAATTCCCAATGTACCAGTTATACTCCCTCCATCTATCCAATATCACTCCATCCAGAGTGCTACTGCATTATTGGCTGTTACATGCCCAGCCAGATTTAATTTCCAGATCACTGGAAATCCCATATATTAAGGTAGTACATTCCATTGAAACCACAAGGAGGCAGTGTGGTCTTCTGCATGACTGGACATGCAGTAAGAATGCTACAGGATCCTTATCTAGGTGGGGTGCTTCCGTAACTCAAACTGCTTCAGACTGCCTTGAGTTGTGCAAATAGACTAACAGAACTGTGATCAGTGACACTACCATTCCACTCCCACACGTCTTCCTACTGAGCAGTGCAAACCATAATACTGCAGCCCCACCCCACACTGCCTGTGATGTCACAATGTGCGTGATGTCAGGGGAGACAGATGCTCTGGCAGATTACAGAAAGTGTAAAGTATGCCAAATTTACACACTGAACACTCAAAGTGTAAATCTAGCATAATGGTGCGCTTGATGTTACAAAGTAGACAGCTGATTGGTGCAAGACAAATTTTCACTTTCACTTGCGTCACAACACAAAGATCACCTGACGTTCACTTGGGGCAGCACAGCACAAAGTGTGTAATCAACACCAATGTGGAGCTGAATCAGGCTCATATACACTTAATAAATGAACACCAAGACAATACACCACAAAGGATAAACCCTGAACATAAGCTGGAGTACAGGTCTGAAATTAAACTCCAGAAATCTAACGATTTCATGCTTTTTTTTGTCTAACTTCAGATTTTTGAATCCCAGAAATCTGCTGAGCAAAGAACACCAACTATTACCAACATTCCACGACTAACACTGACTATTACCAACATTCCACGACTAACACTGACTATTACCAACATTCCACAACTAACACTGTCTCCACCAACACTCTACAGCTTACACTGACTCTAGCAACAAAGACACAGCCGACGCTGATGCTACTGGTGCCTCTGAGGGAGAAGCAGGGGAAAATTATTCAATTACCAAACAATATAAGGACAACGAGTCTGCTTTATTCAAATAATTACTATTTTTCTGTTCTCGAAAATAAAAAAATGAATGACCTGGTGACCCCTTGTGAATCAAGCATAGAGCAAAGCAGGCCATCAGATGTAATGCGTGAGAGCCTCTTTGCCAAATTAGATTAGATGGAATCAGATCAGAGTCAAATATAATATGTACACTGCACTGATGTCAGAAATGATGTTAACAGTGCATAGAGCATCAGCATGGGCAGTTCAGTGGGAAGATGGGCAGGGTTTCTGCTGTTCTGACTGCAGTGGAAGATGGGCAGGGTTTCTGCTGTTCTGACTGCAGTGGAAGATGGACAGGGTTTCTGCTGTTCTGACTGCAGTGGAAGATGGGCAGGGTTTCTGCTGTTCTGACTGCAGTGGAAGATGGACAGGGTTTCTGCTGTTCTGACTGCAGTGGAAGATGGGCAGGGTTTCTGCTGTTCTGACTGCAGTGGAAGATGGGCAGGGTTTTCTGCTGTTCTGACTGCAGTGGAAGATGGGCAGGTTTCTGCTGTTCTGACTGCAGTGGAAGATGGGCAGGGTTTCTGCTGTTCTGACTGCAGTGGAAGATGGGCAGGGTTTCTGCTGTTCTGACTGCAGTGGAAGATGGGCAGGGTTTCTGCTGTTCTGACTGCAGTGGAAGATGGGCAGGGTTTCTGCTGTTCTGATGCAGTGGAAGATGGGCAGGGTTTCTGCTGTTCTGACTGCAGTGGAAGATGGGCAGGGTTTCTGCTGTTCTGACTGCAGTGGAAGATGGGCAGGGTTTCTGCTGTTCTGACTGCAGTGGAAGATGGCCACATGTAGAATAAATAAATAGATAAAATATTGTTATTTCCTCTGCCAAGAAGGCTATGTAATGACATCTGTCCAGTGAGTGCATTCTTTCTAGTTGTTACTATTACTATGTCTTTTCAGGGTGTTGTCTGAGAAATAGGCAAAGTTTCTACGTGACAGACCAGGCGTCACACGGTAAGCAGTCAGAATACTATGCGTCATGCTGTAATAGGCCAGGTGAATTAACCAATCAGCATAGCTCCCAGCTCTCTCTCTGGCCTCTCGGTGAATCATTCAGCCCTGGAGAGGATGATGACGACACTACAGAGGAGCGAGAACTAAAGTTCGATCCATCTTTATCCATCTCTGCATCTCCACCCCTCCTTCCCACTCATCTTTACACCTCCCCCCCCCCATCCTCCCATCCTCCCACCCCCCCCCCACCTTATTGGTGTGCTGCATTTCTGCTACAGCATACATACTGTCACAGCCTTACAATTCATACAAATAGTAACAATTACTGGTGCTGCATTACAATCAGTAGTTCACACAGTTCATGCTAAGAAAAGATTGTTAGCCTTCACAACAAAGAGCTGATAGTGCCTTGATGTCACTCAGGGTATTGCCAGCATAAAATATTTATACATAAAGTATCGGTAGATTTCAGGAATTTTCTCCTGCAAAATTTCATCTTCATTTCCAGGCAGATAATATCATGGTGCTTCAGTATACTTCAGACTGTGCTTCCTTTTGTGAGTGAGCACTAGTGAGTGAGCACTGGTGTGTGTGTGTGTGCGCGCGCGTGCACATTATTTTAGGGAAGAGAAAACATCACAGATTGAATGTTTCCGGAAGTTCACAGAGGAACGTATTCAAGCAGTTTGTACTAGACGGGTTCCTCTGAGCTGTGTGTCCTGACAGGCAGCACATTCATAGCTGTGCATTCGCATCTTGGGCCTGGCCCCTTAAATCACTCTTCTGTTGGGTGCCCCCTCTTTCTTTCCTGTATTCATCACATTTTTTACACACTTCTCCCCGTCTCTCCTCCAGGTTCCCCCTCTCCCTCTCTTCCCCCATGCGATCCTCCCCCTCTCGTCCATCGGCCACCTCTCCTCTCCCCCTCTCATCCCCTCGACCCCCGTGAAGAGTCCTCCACCTCTCACGGACCCTCAGATCTCCCCATCTCTCCCTCCCTCTCTCCCAATAGCTCCTCTCCCCTCTCAGCATCCCCTATCTCTCCCTCTCCTCCAATCTCGAATCCCCCTCTTCCCCCTAATCCTCCTATGTCCCTCTCCACCTCTCCCCCTACGCGCAATCCCCTCCCCCTCTCTCTCCCCTCTCATCCCCACCCCTCTCGTCCATCCCCCTCTCTCCCCTCCTCCAATGCCTCTCTCATCCCTATCTCCCTCTCTCCGCCTCTCCCCCTCTCCTCCCTCTCCCCCCATCTACACTCCACCCTCTCATCCCTCATCCCCCGGTGCGGCTCTCCCGCACTCTCTCGTTCTCCTCCCAAAGATGCTCCCCCTCTCATCCCCATCTCCCTCGCTCCCATACCATCTCTCTGCCGCCCTCCCCCGATCGTCATCGCCCTATCTGCCCTCTCTCTCCAACCCTCTCCCCCATCTCATCCCCCATCTCCCCTCTCCCTCCTCTCTCCCTCTCTCCCCCTCTCATCCCTATCTCCTCTCTCCACCTCCGCTCCCCCTCTTCCCCATCTCCCACTGTCTCTCCGCCACCTCTCCCCCTCTCCACCCCATCCCCCCTCTACTCCCCCCCTGCATCATTCCCCATCTCCCTCTCTCCAACTCCCGCCCTCTCTCCTCCCTCTCCCCACTCTCATCCCTCTCCTCTTCATCCCCCGCCGCTCTCTCCCTCTCCCGAAAGCTCTCATCCCCTATCTCACCCTCTCTCCGCCTCTCTCGCACTCCACCTCTCCCCCTCTCATCCCCTGAGCTCCCTCTCTACCGCCCTCTCTCTCTCCCCTCTCCCCGCCTCATCCTATGAAACCTCGTCCCTCCTCTCTAAAAGTACCTCTCCCCCCCTCTCATCCCATCTCCCTCCTCCCTACCGCCTCCTCTCTATCCCTCTCTCTCCTAAAGAAATATACTAAGGTACCCCCCTCATCCCTATCTCGCTCTCTCCACCTCTCCCCCCTCTTCCCCATCTCCCGGTCTCTCCACCTCTCCCCCCTCTCATCCCCATCCCCCTCTCTCCCCCTCTCATCCCCTCTCCCTCCTCTTCCCCCCTCTCTCTCCCTCTCCCCCTCTCATCCCTATCTCCCTCTCTCCCCCTCTCATCCCCATCTCCCTCTCCCCCTCTCATCCCGGTCTCTCTGGCTCTCCGCCTCTCTTCACAGCCCTCTGTGGGTAATCAGATTGTCGGTTGAAAAGTTTTAATTTGTCCTGCAGTGAGGAGAGGCCATCTCCGGTAGCCCATGCGTCTCCTCTTCCATAGCACTCAGGCTCCACTTTCACTCTAATCACATCTGAGAGCTGCCCCAGCGTCCGACGCACACACACACACACGCACGCGCGCACACGCACACACACGCACGCACGCACACACACACACACGCGCGCACGCACGCACACACTCAGGCTCCACTTTCACTCTAATCACATCTGAGAGCTGCCCCAGCGTCCGACGCACACACACACACACGCACGCGCGCACACGCACACGCACGCACGCACACACACACACACGCGCACGCACGCACGCACACACACACACGCGCGCACGCACGCACGCACACACACACACGCGCGCACGCACGCACACACTCAGGCTCCACTTTCACTCTAATCACATCTGAGAGCTGCCCCAGCGTCCGACGCACACACACACACGCATGCTCGCACGCACACACACGCACGCATGCGCACACACACGCACGCACGCACACACACACACACACGCACGCACGCACACACACGCACGCATGCGCACACACACGCACGCACGCACGCACACACACACTCAGGCTCCACTTTCACTCTAATCACATCTGAGAGCTTCCAGCAAATCTGCGCTGGCCTCCTCTTCAGCACGCCAGCCCCCCCCCCCCCCCCCCCCCCCCCCCCCCCCCCCCCCCCCCCCCCCCTTGGCTGCCCCCAGCGTCCGATGCACACGTACACACACACACGCACGCAGACAGGCTCATCTCTCTCCTTCTCTTGGCCTCATCCCTTTATTTAATTTCTTTTCCGTCATTCTGCGCGTACCCTAGTCGGTTTCCATGGAAGCAGTGTCTGTCTGTCAGTAAATAATTGTGTGGTTTGTTTGAATCACTTGGGTGCATGTGTGTGTGTTTTGTGGTCTGCTGTGGACCAGTAGAAACACACCCTACTGCCCCTGGACTTAATCGTCCAGTCGTCCTTCTTATTTAAGAAAAAGAAAACCTTTTAAATTCAATTGACAATGGTCTAGTTTAATGGACTCCCAAGTATCAAAGCAGAAAGTATAGGAGTGTGGAATGGAATGTGATGTCATAAAGCAGTGCAAAATTGTGATGTCATAAAACAGTGTTCAAGTCTGGAATGTAGTGTGATGTCATAAAGCTGTGTAGAATTTTGGAATGGGATGTGATGTCATAAAACAGTGTACAAGTCTGGAATGCTGTGTGATGTCATAAAGCTGTGCAGAATTGTGGAATGGGATGTGATGTCATAAAAGTGTGGAAGAAGCAGGTCTACCTTTGTTTTTACTCCTCATCAGCACTTGGGTGATCTGGCCAACAATGTTCTCCCTGAGATGGAGGGAGGGACAGAGAAAGGGATGAAAGGAAAGGGAAGAAACGCCCATGATAAAGGAAGGGGGAGGGAGGGAGGGAGGGAAGGAGGCGTAAGTGTTTTTTTCCTCCTCATTTCGCGAATGATGCAGATACAGAAAGAGAGAGAGAGAGCGGAATTTCAAATTTCACTTTAATCAAGCAAACTTCAGAGTTTGACAGATTTTTTTGGAGCAAAGGTTTAGAGACCAGGGCAGAGATGTAGATGACTAATATTTGACAGCCAAGTATATAAAAACCAAATGCACAGAAGAACAGAGAAGAGACTGTCGATTTAAGTGTGGGTTGAACACACACACGAGCACACACACACACACACACACGCGCGTGCACACAAACACACTGGCAGGTCGCTGGGTCTAACTTTCCTCAGTCAAGATGATGGGCTGTATTACGGACTTCTTCACGTACGGGACAACCAAGTCTGTGGTGGTCAAGAGCTGGACCGTTGGCATCATCAACCGGGTTGTACAGCTGCTCATCATCATCTACTTCATAGGGTCAGTACCACTTCAGTGTGTGTGTGTGTGTATGTGCGCATGTATGTGTGTGTTTGTGTGTGTGTGCGCACGCATGTGTGAGTGTGTGTGCATGTTCATGTGTGCATGTGCGTGTGTGTGCATGTGTGTTTGTGAGAAAGACCGCACGCATGTCCATGTGTATGTATGCTTATGTGTGCTCATACATGTATTTGTAGTGTGTGTGTGTGTGTGTGTGTGTGTGTGTGTGTGTTTGTGTGCATTTTCTAGAACAGTTTAAACTCCTCACCCTAAAATTCCTGGAATGACAGGAGCGCACACACGCTCTCCCCTCCCCTCCCTTCCCTGCAGTTGGGTGTTCCTGCATGAGAAGGCGTATCAGGTGCGTGACACAGCCATAGAGTCCTCTGTAATGACCAAGGTAAAGGGCTTTGGTGTCTACAACAACAGACTGCTGGATGTGGCTGACTACGTAACCCCAACACAGGTCAGCAACACTGTAACCTACACCCTATATTTACACTGAAACATTAACACTGCTCAACATTTACACTGAAACACTAACACTGCTCCATATTTACACTGAAACATTAACACTGCTCCATATTTACACTGTAACATTAACACTGCTCTATATTTACACTGTAACATTAACACTGCTCCATATTTACACTGAAACATTAACACTGCTCCATATTTACACTGAAACATTAACACTGCTCTATATTTACACTGAAACATTAACACTGCTCCATATTTACACTGAAACATTAACACTGCTCCATATTTACACTGTAACATTAACACTGCTCCATATTTACACTGAAACATTAACACTGCTCCATATTTACACTGTAACATTAACACTGCTCCATATTTACACTGTAACATTAACACTGCTCCATATTTACACTGTAACATTAACACTGCCCTACATTTACACTGTAACATTAACACTGCTCCATATTTACACTGTAACATTAACCCTGCTCCATATTTACACTGTAACATTAACACTGCCCTACATTTACACTGAAACATTAACACTGCTCCATATTTACACTGTAACATTAACACTGCTCCATATTTACACTGTAACATTAACACTGCTCCATATTTACACTGAAACATTAACCCTGCTCCATATTTACACTGTAACATTAACACTGCTCCATATTTACACTGTAACATTAACACTGCTCCATATTTACACTGAAACATTAACACTGCTCCATATTTACACTGAAACAAACTCCACCCTACATTTACACTGAAACATTAACACTGCTCCATATTTACACTGTAACATTAACACTGCCCTATATTTACACTGTAACATTAACACTGCTCCATATTTACACTGAAACATTAACACTGCTCCATATTTACACTGAAACATTAACCCTGCTCCATATTTACACTGAAACATTAACACTGCTCCATATTTACACTGAAACATTAACCCTGCTCCATATTTACACTGAAACATTAACACTGCTCCATATTTACACTGTAACATTAACACTGCCCTATATTTACACTGTAACATTAACTCTGTAGGTAATCAACAGCACTGGACATATTAACTGTGTGGGTCATATTCGCTTGTCCCTCAGGGTTCCTCTGTGTTCTGCATCATCACCAAACTGATCACCACGGAGAACCAGGTGCAGAGCTGGTGCCCCGAGGTGAGTGCACCTGCTGCTTCAGCACTATTCTCATTCTCTAGGACACACCTCCATTTTCTGATCTTTTGCTTTGATGTTGATCATTATATCCACGTTACCTGTATTATCAGAACACTCCGTGGGGTGTGTGCTACTGCTGTGAACACACCGTGCTGCACAACATCTGTTACTGTTGTGAACACACCGTGCTGCTGAACGTCTGTTACTGTTGTGAACACACCGTGCTGCTGAACGTCTGTTACTGTTGTGAACACACTGTGTTGCTGAATGTGGGGCTGCTTGTGTCTTACTCTTGTTTCTGTGCATCCTCCTCAGAGTGAAATCAAGTACAGATGCAACATTGATGAAGACTGTCAGAAGAACACAGGCAAAGCTGGAGGAAATGGTGAGTTCACTCTCTGCTGTTTTTCTCTGTTTTTCCGGCTCACATCACTCATCTCCCTGTCCAGGAGTCTCTCTCTCACTCATTGGTTTATATAGTTGGCTTTGTGCTAATTTAATGTTTGGATAGTGCTGCCCTGAGACTGAAAGGTGTTGGAGGCTTTTAGGGCAGTGAGCCAGCTGACTGACGGGACTTTTCTCTGTGGGGTCAGGAATAGGGCAGGGACGCCACATGGTTGACCGTTATTTGCTGTCAATGATTACTACAATGGGCACTCAGCTATTTCTGTTCAGTATTTCAGTACTTATAGGATATTTTTACCCAGCATTCCGGATTTCTATTGGAAGTTGCTCCCTATGGCAAAAATCTCGCACTGTGAGTGAAACCCATTTCTGCTATATAGTCAATCAGCTGGATAAACAGTTTAAGCCATATTTTTGTTGGGTTAGTCCGGCAGAATCTTATGATACAAGCATGGTTTCTCCTCATGGTTTCGCTTGAGTTGTACATGGTCTGTGCACATGGTCTGAGTGGAAAAAAGGCATTTATGTCTTGTGGGGAATATTAGTTTTCCACATATTTTTTGCCAGGGCCCAGGACTGACAGTATTTCTCCAGCAGAGCGAGATTCATCTCTCCAGCACTTTTCTGTGGGTTTCACCTTCCTATCAACAGATTTTACTTCCTTATCTTGGCGGGGATGCCAGTGACGGCCAGTGAAGCCACAGAAATCTGTTGTTCTGGAAACTATTTAAAATTGTGTATTTTTTTCTTGTATAAATTGTTTCAGTGAGTTGAGAAATGTTACCTGCGGCAGTACTCACACGTAGACTGTGCAGCAGGGCTTCACTCCATCTTTATCTCCCTCAGGTGTGCTCACCGGCAGGTGCGTCAGCTTCAACAGCTCGTTAAGAACCTGTGAGATGAAAGGATGGTGTCCAGCTGAGATTGACTACATAAAGACGTGAGGCTTCATTTGTCTCTCTTTTCACAAGCTCCAGTACTCACGAAGTACCATATCAGTCTGGTATTAACCCCCTCAGTGCAGTGTTAATATACTATACTGTATTAACCCTCTCTCAGTGCAGTGTTAATGTACTGTATAAACCCTCTCCCTCGGTGCAGTGTTAATGTACTGTATTAACCCTCTCTCTCAGTGCAGTGTTAATGTACTGTATTAACCCCCTCTCTCAGTGCAGTGTTAATGTACTGTATTAACCCCCTCTCTCAGTGCAGTGTTAATGTACTGTATTAACCCCCTCTCTCAGTGCAGTGTTAATGTACTGTATTAACCCTCTCTCTCTCAGTGCAGTGTTAATGTACTGTATTAACCCTCTCTCAGTGCAGTGTTAATGTACTGTATTAACCCTCTCCCTCGGTGCAGTGTTAATGTACTGTATTAACCCCCTCTCTCAGTGCAGTGTTAATGTACTGTATTAACCCTCTCTCTCTGTGCAGTGTTAATGTATGTTTGAATTCTCCCCCTTAGAGAACCCATGATGGAGGTAGAAAACTTCACCATCTTCATCAAGAATAGCATCCGCTTCCCCCTCTTTAACTTCACCAAGTGAGTCAGACATTTTCAGTAACTGCCATTTACCATCTATTATTCAATTCTCATCATAGCCAATACCATCACCATCAAAAACACCACAATCAATTATACCGTCACCATCAAAAACACCACATTATACCATCACCACCAAAATCACCACATTATACCATCACCATCAAAAACACCACAATCAATTATACCACACCATCAAAAACACCACAATTAATTATACCACCACCATCAAAAACACCACAATCATTTATGAAGATATTTTCACATTTGCTAAGATATAAATTCTATTTTATGTTGAAATGCATGACACAGAGGCATATTTCATGTTTCATGTGTTATTATCATTTGTAGTTCAGTACATGAAGCACATATCTTCTGAAATTATATAAAATGTGAATGAAATGTATAACAATCTCACTAAATTACTGCACAAGCCATTTATAATATATTTAGGAAACTTTCTTTGTAAATAACATACAATACAATAAACCAAAATATCTCAATAATGGAAAAAATGTATAAGCTTCAATTTGCGCATTTAAACGTAAATATTCAAATTTATTTCAAGGTTCATGTCTTTATATATTTAAAGAACTCTTAATAAAACAATAAGAAGTTCATGAGAAGTCCTTCTTTGTGCAAAAAATAAACAGAAACTGCTCTCCTTTATAAAACATAATAAATCCAATCACATTAGAAAGTCTCCAAAATTGAAACAAGTAAGAAAAAAAGTAGAAAACAAGCAGTGCATTAGATAAAGACAGAAAAATAGCCACATTGGTTTGCTCACTCAAACTGGATCTTTGCCGGGTGCTAACTGGAGATCCTCCTCACACAAAGGCCACAGAATTGCGGTCTGTATAAAGAGCCCTTCAAACACAAAAGCAGTGACTCTCTTTTACCATTTCTCTGGCTAGCAGTTTTCTGTGGTGGGTCCTCTGACTGGGGTTGACTGGATTTGCTGTGAAGTCAACAGCCACTCCATTTTCCGCCATTTCACATCTCCCCTCCGGGCAGCCATCTTGTTTCTTTATGGCACTTCCTACTGGCGGCCATTTTGAGAGGTTTAGCATACCTGCACCTGATGCCTTTTAGAGTATAGGAGCATAGTTAACTTAACAGATGGCAAATAAACAAATAAAGAGCAAAAGAGAAATGCACAGTAGTATTGATTACCTTGTGAGGTTCATCCTAGAAACTGTAAAAAATGAAGTGAGTATCACATTGTAGAGATTCTAAATCTCATATCTTACTCTTTCTCAGTGGCGTGGTAGGAGTGTTTAAGCACAAGCTGGGGAGAAGGGGGACCTTCTGCAATGTAGAATACAGGACAGGATGTTCTGGCTAAAAAGTCTCTGGTTCATGTTTTTCACATTTGTGTTTTGTTCTGAAGCTTTAAAACTGTACCCCCCTCCCCCCCCCCCAAAAAATTTTTTTTTTCATGCTTTTTGTAGAGCTAAAGAGAAAGTCTCTCTCCCCCCAGGGGTAATTTCCTGCCCACCATCACAGATGAGTACATAAAGAAGTGTAACTTTGACCCGGTGAACGACACCTACTGCCCCATATTCAGGGTCGGGGACGTCGTCCAATTTGCCCACCAGAACTTCTCCAACCTTGCCCACAAGGTAAGGGCTGCCATCTGTCACCTCTCCTGAATCGACTGTGGGAGACTGCTGCATAAGCGTCACGGCAAATAGCCTTTTTAAAATAGCTACATTTTCTGTCTCCCTCAGGGAGGGGTGATTGGAATAAAAATTGGATGGATGTGCGATTTGGACCAATCAGATGACAGCTGTAACCCAACCTACTCCTTCACACGCCTGGACGCTGTCTCGCAGAAAAACAGCGTGTCTCCAGGATACAACTTCAGGTGCTAAACACCAGCCAATCACAGCACTGCCACGACACACTGGCCAATCACAGTGCTCACTCTGCACACTGACCAATCAAGACACATAGAATTACCTGACCTTCTGTCTACTCCTGCCATGCTTTATCTTTTGCTGTTAGGTATGCTAAGTACTACAAGATGGAGAATGGGACAGAGTACCGCACGCTGCTGAAGGCCTATGCCATAAGGTTTGACGTACTGGTCAATGGCAATGTGAGTGTTTAAAAAAACAACTACATTTCCCATGAACACTGCTATCTGTCTTTTTATGAAATTGCTGGTAAAATCAAGTCAAGAAACTTCCAGGATGGATGTCTGTTTTGAAGCTATGCAGTTTCAGTGAGACCTGCAATTTTCTTTACCAAATTTAAGAACATAACAATGAAAACCTTTAAGGCTTTGCTTGTATTTGTTGATAATAAACTCTTTTATTTAGGAATCAAATGATCAAGGTAAAAGTAAAACGCCAAAATATCTAAGTACAGCTCCATGAGAGAGCTGCATTTCAGAGACCAGTGGGAGCTGTTGTGGTTACATTGTGTAGTTCATGAAGATCACCCAAAAATGAGTATCAAGTACAGAGATCCATCCCATTATATTGTTAATAAGGCTGTTGGTAATTTCAGCTTTATTTTCTTGAAGCAGTCAATATTTGAGGTATATGAATTATATCAGTTTATATATTTTGAGACAATGGACAGAAGGTTCTTCATACATCATAACTGTCACATTAGTGTGTGTGTGTGTATGGCTTTTGAACATACACATTTTTTGAGGATTGGGCGTGTTTTTGGAGAGCAAATTTTTTTGGGAATAAAAGTTATGTGCTTTTGGGAATAAATTGTGTGTTTGGGGAATATAGCGTGTGTGTTTGGGGAATATAGCGTGTGTGTTTGGGGAATATAGCGTGTGTTTGGGGAATATAGCGTGTGTTTGGGGAATATAGCGTGTGTGTTTTTGGGAATATAGCGTGTGTGTTTGGGGAATATAGCGTGTGTGTTTGGGGAATATAGTGTGTGTGTTTGGGGAATATAGCGTGTGTGTTTGGGGAATACAGCGTGTGTGTTTTGGGAATATAGTGTGTGTGTTTGGGGAATATAGCGTGTGTGTTTGGGGAATACAGCGTGTGTGTTTTGGGAATATAGCGTGTGTGTTTGGGGAATATAGTGTGTGTGTTTGGGGAATACAGCGTGTATGTTTGGGGAATATAGCGTGTGTGTTTGGGGAATATAGCGTGTGTTTGGGGAATATAGCGTGTGTGTTTGTGGAATATAGCGTGTGTTTGGGGAATATAGCGTGTGTGTTTGGGGAATACAGCGTGTGTGTTTGGGGAATATAGCGTGTGTGTTTGGGGAATATAGCGTGTGTTTGGGGAATATAGCGTGTGTTTGGGGAATATAGCGTGTGTTTGGGGAATATAGCGTGTGTGTTTGGGGAATATAGCGTGTGTGTTTGGGGAATATAGCGTGTGTGTTTGGGGAATATAGCGTGTGTGTTTTTGGGAATATAGCGTGTGTGTTTGGGGAATATAGCGTGTGTGTTTGGGGAATATAGCGTGTGTGTTTTTGGGAATAAATTGTGTGTTTGGGGAATATAGCGTGTGTGTTTGGGGAATATAGCGTGTGTGTTTGGGGAATATAGCGTGTGTGTTTTTGGGAATAAATTGTGTGTTTGGGGAATATAGTGTGTGTGTTTGCGGAATATAGCGTGTGTGTTTGGGGAATATAGCGTGTGTTTGGGGAATACAGCGTGTGTGTTTTCGGGAATAAATTGTGTGTTTGGGGAATATAGTGTGTGTGTTTGCGGAATATAGCGTGTGTGTTTGGGGAATATAGCGTGTGTTTGGGGAATATAGCGTGTGTGTTTGGGGAATATAGCGTGTGTGTTTTGGGAATATAGTGTGTGTGTTTGGGGAATATAGCGTGTGTGTTTGGGGAATATAGTGTGTGTGTTTGCGGAATATAGCGTGTGTGTTTTTGGGAATATAGCGTGTGTGTTTGGGGAATATAGCGTGTGTTTGGGGAATATAGCGTGTGTGTTTGGGGAATATAGCGTGTGTGTTTGGGGAATATAGCGTGTGTGTTTGGGGAATATAGCGTGTGTGTTTGGGGAATATAGCGTGTGTGTTTGGGGAATATAGCGTGTGTGTTTGGGGAATATAGCGTGTGTGTTTGGGGAATATAGCGTGTGTGTTTGGGGAATATAGCGTGTGTTTGGGGAATATAGCGTGTGTGTTTGGGGAATATAGCGTGTGTTTGGGGAATATAGCGTGTGTGTTGGGGAATATAGCGTGTGTGGTTTGGGGAATATAGCGTGTGTGTTTGGGGAATATAGCGTGTGTGTTTGGGGAATATAGCGTGTGTGTTTGGGGAATATAGCGTGTGTTTGGGGAATATAGCGTGTGTTTGGGGAATATAGCGTGTGTGTTTGGGGAATATAGCGTGTGTTCGGGGAATATAGTGTGTGTGTTTGGGGAATATAGCGTGTGTTTGGGGAATATAGCGTGTGTGTTGCAGCACAGATATTGCAGTTGTGAGTGGTGAATGTTTGGGAGAAAAGCGGTGAAAAGCATTTAAATGTGCGACTCTTCCTCACCAGGCCGGAAAGTTCAACATGATCCCAACGCTCATCAACATGGTGGCCGCCTTCACTTCGGTTGGAGTGGTGAGACTCGTTACTAATGACAGACATTACCGATAAAAATCTGCTGCTCTTACAGCCTTGCTTTTTTAATGCACTCACTCTACTTAGTGCAGTCAGTCTTACAGTAATCAGCCTCACAGGGCTGCAAATTAAAAAATAACTACTCTACTACTGTGATTGGCTACAGGGCACAGTTCTTTGTGACATCATCCTTCTCAATTTCCTGAAGGGGGCGGAGCAGTACAAGGCCAAGAAGTTTGAAGAGGTACAGAAATGACCGATCAGTTTGTGCTGTGTACTGTGACCCTCGCCTCTCAGCCAATGGAAGCCTGAGCTGCCATTGTGCTGTTCTGCCAGTGGTGTACATTTATTCTGAAGATGTGGGTGAGACTGGAGCTCTCTGGGTCTCTGTGTCAGACTGAATCGGTGTGTCAGTCAGTCAGTCAGTCTGGACAGGTCTCCTGCCTGCCTCTAACCCTGGCTGTGCCACTGATCCCCACAGTGTCAGTTTACATTTTAACACATCAGGTCTTACGCAGAAAGACTTCAACAATTTACATTCTTTACATACGATCCATTGATACAGTTGTATATTTTCACTGAAGCAGGCCGGGATAAGTACATGTGCTACAGCAGATACAACAGCAGTGTCCCATCTGGGAAGTGAACCCGCAACCATGGAGTAGCAAGCCCAGCTCCGTGACCGTTAGGCTGGGAGTTAAGCTGGGAGTTAGGGTACAAGCCCAGCTCCGTGACCGTTAGGCTGGGAGTTAAGCTGGGAGTTAGGGTACAAGCCCAGCTCCCTGACCGTTAGGCTGGGAGTTAGGCTGGGAGTTAAGCTGGGAGTTAGGGTACAAGCCCAGCTCCCTGACCGTTAGGCTGGGAGTTAGGCTGGGAGTTAGGGTACAAGCCCAGCTCCGTGACCGTTAGGCTGGGAGTTAGGCTGGGAGTTAGGGTACAAGCCCAGCTCCCTGACCGTTAGGCTGGGAGTTACAAGCCCAGCTGGTTAGAGTTAGGGTACAAGCCCAGCTCCCTGACCGTTAGGCTGGGAGTTAGGCTGGGAGTTAGGGTACAAGCCCAGCTCCCTGACCGTTAGGCTGGGAGTTAGGCTGGGAGTTAGGGTACAAGCCCAGCTCCCTGACCGTTAGGCTGGGAGTTAGGCTGGGAGTTAGGGTACAAGCCCAGCTCCCTGACCGTTAGGGGAGTTAGGGGGAGTTAGGGAGTTAGGGGAGTACAAGCCCAGCTCCCTGACCATTAGGCTGGGAGTTAGGCTGGGAGTTAGGGTACAAGCCCAGCTCCCTGACCGTTAGGCTGGGAGTTAGGGTACAAGCCCAGCTCCCTGACCGTTAGGCTGGGAGTTAGGGTACAAGCCCAGCTCCCTGACCGTTAGGCTGGGAGTTAGGGTACAAGCCCAGCTCCCTGACCGTTAGGCTGGGAGTTAGGGTACAAGCCCAGCTCCCTGACCGTTAGGCTGGGAGTTAGGGTACAAGCCCAGCTCCCTGACCGTTAGGCTGGGAGTTAGGGTACAAGCCCAGCTCCCTGACCGTTAGGCTGGGAGTTAGGGTACAAGCCCAGCTCTCTGACCGTTAGGCTGGGAGTTAGGCTGGGAGTTAGGGTACAAGCCCAGCTCCCTGACCATTAGGCTGCAAGTTAAGGTTTCTCCAAAGGAGAAAACTCACTCATGGCAAAGCTGTAGTATCCAAGAAGTTCCACAGGAGGGCAGCGTCATCTTCCCCATTAAGCTGTACGTATACTGTCAGGCAAACTCAGTTCATTGACTTTCCATGTCCGTGGGGGACGCAGATTCAGATTCTGCGGTTGTGGTAACCACGGGAAACACGGACGTGACAACATTAGGTGCACCAAACTCCGAAAGCAAAAACAGCTGCAGTAAGGGAGCAGAAACTTTGAGAGATAGATGCTGATGATTTCAGACTCACTTTAGTTTGTTTATTTAATGTATACAGTATTTTAGTTCATCTGCTCAATCAGAGGAGGAGACGGGACACAGCCACCCATGTGATATTTTAGACCAGTTGCAGGAAAGCTCTGCACTGGCCTCAGGGTGTGAACATCTGGGCGAGTTTGGCCCACAGGGACGAGGAGACTGGAGGCCAAAGTCATTTGGTTTCTGCTCTTTCCTCCACCCCCCCCCCCCCCCCCCCAAGGTGTCCGAGTCCCAGATCAGGTCCAGTGTCTCCCATAGCAACGGGTTGTACCGAAACAGCTGCAGCCAGCTGTCAGTCAAACAGGATGAGAAGATGTCCAGTGACTCAGGGGCCTTCTCCATTGGACAGTGAGGCTGAGGGGCGGGAGCTGAGGGACCCTTTCTGTCACTAAGGTAAAACTCACTGGAACTCACTCTTTTCTGCATGTCCCTGTACCCCAACAGTGTGCCCACCAGAGTAATAAAACTGTTTTCTTCTTTGTATGTGAAACTGTCTCATCTGATTGGTCAGGGCCTGTCTAACGAGACATCTGAGCCAATCAGAGGCCAGAGCACAGGGAAGAGAAGTGCAGGTCACCAATGCCAGTGTTTGTTACTTCACATTGCATTACAGGTATTTGGCTGACTGACAACTCAAACACAAGCTCTTGGATCAGGAAGGGCAGTGTAATCGTACCTTAGAGGGGGAAGTACAATCCTACAGCTAACCGCAAAAGAACAAGACCCTGAACTGAACTGCCCTGTTAAACATTAACTTATAAAGCTCAACAAGACTGTCCAAACTGTGCCTCATTGAGACTACTGTGTGTGTGTGTGTGTGTGTGTGTGCGAGTATGATTGTATGCCTGTTTGTGTGTGTGTGTGTGTGTGAGTGTGCGTGCGTGTGAGGATAACTGTGTGTGTGTGTGTGCGAGTGTGTGAGTATAAGTGTATGCCTGTGTGAGTGTACGTGTGTGCGTATGTGTGTGAGTAAAAGTGTATGTGTGTGTGAGTGTATGTGCGAGTGTGTGCGTGTGAGTGTGTGTGAGTGCGTGTGTCAGTGTGTGAGTGTGTGTGCATGTGAGTTTGCATATGAAAGATGGGGGTGTGGCAGAAGAGTGCACGAGAGATAAGCAGCTCCGGACGTCAGTGTTTGAATCACATGTTCATGTTAATAAGTATCTATAATTATCCTCCAACCAATTCCTTTGCTGAAGTCAAACCTATAAAAGCCTTACCCTGTGTTCACACAGAGAGGAACTAGGTCGATGTGTCCCTCAAGAGCACTGGGTTGAGGGAGGGAGCTTCCTGTTGTGTCCTCTCAGTGGTTTTAGTGCAGCTACACATTTTTGAAGAGAAATCACGGCATTACACAGTGTACCAAATACGTATATCAGCCATAAAGCCTAGAATTTAGTTTCTATAGTTGTCATGATACTAATAATTACTATTTGTCTCTAATCTATCTCTTTTAATAGCGAACATTATCTAGTTAGCTAGTGAGATAGATAGATAGATCACTAGCAATAGCCAGCTCTCTAGTAATGTATAAAACTCAATGTGACTGATTTTGCTAGAAAAAGCCACATATTTGCCATACAGTCTGCTGCCTATCCTATTTTTAGCTGCTCCTCCATTGCAATGAGTGAAGTCGGGCAGAACAGTTATTCACAAAATGGAATCACATCAGCTGGAGAATTAGGAAGCCCAGAATTCTGATTGGCTGTTGACGGGCGATACGTGCGAACAGATAAAGCAGGAGTAACTTTTCTCCAGCAGCTGTTTGGGTCGCTGGCCGTCGCGCAGCTTCATAGAGAACGAGGGGACTTCTGAGAACTGGTCACCTGAAACGCTCGGTGTGTGAGCGTAGGGCGAGGAAACACATCAGTAAAGTACAGAGAGAAAGAGAGAGAATGCAAAATCAAGCACAATAAAATGATAGTTAATAAATGCACACCTGTCCACTGTCACACTCCTCCTCTCCACCCAAGATTCACTGTGCTCTCCCACAGATGCATGTCCCGTCAGTGTCTGCCTTTACTGCAGTTATACATTTATGCCTACATGCTATCTCTGACTCTGTATGTTACACATATGCATCTGTGTGCTATCACTGTGTGTTACACATCTGTTTCTATATGCTATCTCTGAGTCTGTATGTAACACCTGTTTCTATATGCTATCTCTGAGTCTGTATGTAACACATATGTATCCATATGTTATCTCTGAGTATATGTCAGTATTAGTGTTATAATCTCCTTTTATGTACTCCTGTCAGATACAAATCATTTTATTGGTTGACTTGTATTTATAAAATAAAGATGCTCCAGAAAATGTTTTCTGTTTGATTGCCCCCCCCCCCCCCAGGTCAAATGAGTTGAGCTGAGGTATAAATAAACAGCTGTGTGCTGAACACACACTTTACTGAGGCACAGAGGAAGACCAGCTCACAGCAATAACAAGACCAGGTCAAAACCTAGTATATGGCTGGACCGGCAGACCAATGGTGTAACTTCATAACTCCGCCGACCAATGGTGTAACTTCATCACTCAGTCACAGACATTCGCGTTTGTAGGGCTGGCCCCACTGTTGCGGTCCAGCCAAAAACTCCCCTCTAGATGGCAGCACTGGGGCACAAATAAATGTGCAGTAAGTCTTAGGCAGGCAGGCCCCTCTCTGCTCAAAGCTGACAGGACAGGCCTGCTGTAGATAGCAGGAAATGATGCTGGAGGGTAAGGAGCAGCAGTCTGTAGGGAGGAGGGTAAGGAGCAGCAGTCTGTAGGGATGAGGGTAAGGAGCAGCAGTCTGTAGGGATGAGGGTAAGGAGCAGCAGTCTGTAGGGATGAGGATAAGGAGCAGCAGGCTGTAGGGAGGAGGGTAAGGAGCAGCAGTCCGTAGGAAGGAGGGTAAGGAGCAGCAGTCTGTAGGGAGGCGGGTAAGGAGCAGCAGCCTGTAGG
>CM045887.1:65682899-65750399 GCA_025169545.1 Anguilla japonica
ACCATGGCACTCAGCCTCAAAAGCAATCCCCCATCCATCTGAGCATTCGAAACTAAAGGATTTATTTATTTATTTATTTTTAATCTGAGCATTAAAAATACATTTCCTCCTATTTAAGATCCCAGTTAAAGCTCCACTACCCCATTCAGTCCTTTCAGGCTTTTGGGCACTTGGCTCGGAATTAGTTTAGTTACTTCTGGACTATCAAGCCCATGAAAAAAATAGTCAGAACCTAATTAGACTCAGGAATAGGATGTCTCCTCAAAATCCTGAAATGAAATAAGACATACATTACATGGCCAAAAGTATGTGGACACCTGACATCCAAAATTCCATTCAAAATTATGGCCATTAATATGGGTAGAGTTGGTCCACCCTTCGCTGCTATAACAACCTCTACTCTTCTGGGAAGGCTTTAGAATGAATATTGAAGACTTGCTGCAGGGATTTGCTTCCAATCAGCCAGAAGAGCATTAGTGAGGTTGGGCAATGATTTGGCGATTAGGCCTGGCTTGCAGTTGGCTTTCCAATTGATCTCAAAGTTGTTGGATCAAGTTGAAGTCAGGGCTCTGTGCAGGCTAGTCAAGTTCTTCCACACCGTTCTAAACAAAATCATTTTCATATGGACGTCGCTGTGTGCCCGGGGGTATTGTCATGCTGAAACAGGAAAGGGCCTTCCCCAAACTGTTGGAGAAGCACAGAATCGTCTAGAATGTGATTGTATGCTGTAGCATTAAGATTAGCTTTCACTGGAACTAAGGGGCCTAGCCCAAACCCTGAAAAACAGCCCCAGACCAAGAGGTGTCCACATACTTTTGGTCATACAGTGCACCAGTATTGTGTTGTTTCAGTGGATCGCTTTGGTAGTGAAGCACAATTGGGTTTTTAACTGAAACCTCTTGTGCAAAAAGACTTCCTGGTTAAATAAAGAATCAATAATTAATTGATTACCCCTAAGGGTTAGGTTTTTTAAATGAATGAGCTGATGAGTGAAACCAGGGTGGTGATGGGGCTTTGGGTATGTTTCTGAGTGACAGGGATCATTTGAAAGTGGTGGGATTGAGTCCTGGCGAGGGCCTCAGGTCATACCCCGTGTGTTGCCCTGGGCTGGTGAGGACGGAAGCTCACTGTGGAGCCTGTCTTTCTGCACTCAAACACTTCCACCTGCCCATCCGCGTAGCACGGCAATTACTGCTATGAACAGAGGAAAGAATGATAGCCATAACTGTGTGGGAGGGAGAGAGCATTACAGAGAGCGGAAGACAGAGAGAGAGAGAGAGAGAGAGAAGAGAAGAAATATGCATTTTTCCTCATCTCTACATAGACTGTTTTTAGAAAAAGTTCAAAAAGACAAGAACACGCCCAGTCTTTTGTCAAAAGATTACATTTATTGTCTCGTTCACAAATTTTTAAAAGATGACAGCATGTCACTTTTCCTTTCATTTTTGTTTGAAACCCCAACAATAAAATTATCACAGAACTGAAAAGAATCAAAAGAAACAAATTCAAAAAAGAAACTCACAAGGGCACGCACACACGCGTGCACACGCACACGCACACACACACACACACACACACACACGTTTCTTCTGTGTATATCTGACTTCAAGAGGCAAATGAAAGACCAAAGGGAGATAGGGATGTGTCCTGTTGTATTGTTGTTTGTTGCCATGGTGATGTCTTCGCAGAGGTGACCCGCGCAGAGCTCGCTGGCCTTGGCCTGCAGCTCTTTGTAGTGCAGGGTCCATTAGCTCTTTCAAAGCAGCACAAGCACCCCGAAAGGTGACAGCATTTTAAAAAGATTGTAAAATAAATAAATGGAACGTCCAAAATGATGGACAGTAAAAAGGTAGCTCCTGTCACTATAGCTAAAGCTGCTTATCCACTCTCCCTCTCCATCTCTCTCCTCCTCTATCTCTCACTTTCTCCAACTACCTCACACTCTCTCTATCCATCACTTCCTCACTCTCTCTCTCTCTCCTTCACTCTCTCTATCCCTCTCCTCTCTCTCTCCTTCACTCTCTACCTCTCTCGCTTTCTCTCTCTGTCCCTCCCCTCGCTGAAGATACCCTGCAGCTCCCTGCTCTGTGTTCAGTGAGCACATCTAGTGACCCCTGACCCCTGCGTTCTCCACACATACACAGAGCGGGAGGGAGGGAGAGACAGAAATAAACAAGCAGGTGCCCAAAAGAGGAAGAGACGCCTACCTTCACCCCCACCATCACCAAGGAAACACTAAAAGCATGGGGGAGAGAGAGACGAGAGAGAGAGAGAGAGAGAGAGAGAGAGAGAGAGAGAGAGAGAGAGAGAGAGAGAGAGAGAGAGAGAGAGAGAGAGAGAGAGAAAGGGAGATAGACAGGGATGAAGACAGAGAGAGACAGACAGAGACAGAGTGAGACAGAGAGAGACAGAAGGAAAGAGACAAGCAGAAGGATGAATATAGACTAAAGGAGAATCCTGGAAAAGGGGAAGGTCTGCTTTTCATTTGCTCATCCTATCTTCTTCCCCTCTTCAGAGTCACCTGCACAATCCCCCATCTCCTGGTCTGTCTGCCAGTCTTTCTGCCTATCCATCTGTCTGCCTGTCCATCCGTCTGTATCTGTCTGTATCTATCTGTCTGTCAGCTAATGCTTCCGTTATTCAGGTGGCAGTTAACCAGTGTAACGCATTTTTAGTGTGTCAATGAGTCACCAAATCAGTGTCAGTCTGTCAGCTGGAGTGTCCCAGTATATTTGTCCATCTGTCACACAGGGGCTGTCTTTGCCTGGACATTTGTGTCGTTTGTGCCCGGTCATTGTGCCTGGTCATTGTGCCAGTTAGGTCCGTCAGTACATCCGCCTTTTCCTGATTCTGTCCGTTCAGCTCAATCTTTCTGGAACACTTTCTAGAGTCCAGTCTCATGGTGTGTGGAGGGGTCGGGGGTCACGGGTCAGGGGTCACGGGTCAGATTAGCAGTAGCTAATCTCACTGTCCGTTACCATTACAAATCTCTGGGACAAAGTCAATGCTCTGTTTTGGGCTGGAATTAGGAAAGGAACACTGAAGAAGAACTCAAAAACAAAATGTACAGACAGTTAGTTTACTGTATTTCCATAAAGAATAAGTACAAGAATGATAAAATATGAATCAGCTGGCTGTCCAGTCCCAGCTCACACACACACACCTTTTTTTCAGAGAACATACAACACTGCATCCACCTGCACAGGTTCACTGCTCTCTAAACACAAAGGAACGCACAGCCATATTTACAGCATGTGAGATGTGAGATGTGTTTTGTATGAATGGACTGAGAATTACGAGCGACAGTTTCTATAAAAACACATTTTCTGCTTTCCTCTGTTTCTCCGGGCCAGCCCTCTCTTCGCTGTGCTTGTGTGCAAACACTTTCTGTCTCTCACACTCAGCCTCTCTCTCTCTCTGTCTCTCACACTCAGCCTTTTTCTCTGCTCTCTCTCAGATCTCCCTCTCTTTCTACTCCTCTTTCTCCCTCTGTCTCTCCGTCTGTCAAATCCTCTTTAGCGCTTTTCTTCACCATCCTCATCTTACTACATTTCTCAGATTCTATATCTCTGTATCGCCTTCCCTCTCTCTCTATTGCTATTTCTCTCTCTCTCTCCCTCTCTCTCTCTCTGTTTGCATATGTTGAGTGTCTCTGTGAAGTACAGTACTAGTGTCACAGCCCTGAGCAGCATTTTGCCCTCTCTCACAGTAAGCTGTCTTTCACTGCCCTGAGAACAGACACACTCTTTCTATACGATGTGTGTGTGAGTGTGAGTGTGTGTGTGCGTATGAGTATGTGTGTGTGTGTATATGTGTGCGTGTGTGAGTGTGAGTGTGTGTATGAGTGTGTGTGTGTGTGAGTGTGAGTGTGTGTGTGTGTGTGTGTGTGTGTATGAGTGTGTGTGCTTGTGTTTGTGCGTGTGTGTGTATTTTTTACAGTAAATGGACTGTTGCACAGCAGTGATGGTTGTTTTGTGGCGGCGAGGGGGAGGCGCGATGGAGCAGATCAGCGGAGTTAGCGCTAAGGTTCTGCTGCCAGTGCGGTCTCCGTGGGAAACTGGTTGCCCTCGGAGACGCCTTATGGCTGCCCGTGAAAGAGATTAGCAGCTTTACAGCAACGCCAGGGCAAATCCAGAAACATCCACCACCCCCTGACCCCTAGGCCAGCGGCAGCCATGGCACAGTCGCCATGGCAACGTCCGAGGCCAGGCTAACTAGCATCAATGCTAACTAACAATTAGCACTAGCAATAACAGTAGCAGAGGCGACAGCGGCTGCAGTACATTACAGTAGCAGTACATTAGCAAAAAGAAAAGAAGCATAGAACAGAAGTAGTCATAGCTGTAGAGGTGGCACTGGTGTTAGCATTAGCATCAGCATTAGCGATAGCTGTAAAAAGCCCAGGTGACAGCACCAGGGATGCTTATTACACATCAGAGTTGTTCCTGTGAATGCTGAAATACTAAAATGCTAAACAGCAACAGTAGATAGATTAGCTTTTTCTAAAAAAAAATTTTTTTAAAAACAGTAACAGTCCAGTGCTGACTGATTTTATGCTTCCTCTACCTGTATCTGTTCTCTACCATGAGCCCCACCAGCTCAGTCTCCCTACTGCCCTCTAGTGTCTGCATCACCCCCATATGGAGGTGTAGGGGGTGGGGGTAACCTGAAAAATGTATCAAGGTACAGGTCTGCAGAAGTCGTAGAGGAAAGAAAGGGAGCACAGTTTGGAGAAAGGAGGTGGCGGTGGGAGGGGACGTCCCATCGAAGGAGAGGGTGTCCGACTGAAGGACAGACTCAGCCGAAGAGTAGATGAATGGACAAAGCGAGGAGGGAGAGGGAAACAGAGAGGAAGGAGAGCAGGGGAGAGGAGGAGGAAGAGGGAGGAAGGCCGGGAGAGTCAAAGCCGGGCGGGCACTCCAGCTCGAAGCAGCGCACGGAGGAGGCGTCCTCGTTCCCATAGTTGGCCCAGTACTCCTCTGGGTCCAGCTTGGGCAGCGCCGCCTCCTCCTCTGCCAGCTCGTACTTGGAGGGGAAGGAGGAGGAGGAGGAGGAGGTGGAGGGGCCGAGGAGGGGCTTGACAGCGAAGGGGAAGGCCTTGACCGCCTCGGAGGTCTTGGCGTAGGAGGACTTGGTGGAGGCGGCGGCCTTGGCCTTGGAGAACCACCAGCGGGTCTTGGTGCTGAAGGTGGTGGTGGTGGTGCCGGCCAGGGAGCCGGGGTCGGGCAGCGGGCAGAGGGCGAAGTCCATCTCGCGCAGGAAGCGCAGGTCCTGGCCGCGGCGGGGGGACGGAGAGGAGCACAGCACCTCGGAGCTGGACACGCGGGACTGGCGGAAGAACTCCCAGAGAGGCCGGGCCTCGCAGCCGCAGGACCAGGGGTTCCCGTTCAGCCGCAGGAACTCGATGGAGCCCAGGTCGCGCAGCGGCTGCCCGGGCAGCTCCGCCAGGGAGTTGTTGAAGAGGAAGAGCATGGTGAGCCGGCCCAGGTCACGGAAGGCCTTGCGGTGCACCTGCCGCACGCGGTTGTCGTGCACGAGCAGGCGGTCCAGGTTGACCAGGCCCCTGAACACGTTCTCGGAGAGGGTGCGGATGCGGTTGCCGTGCAGGAAGAGCTGGCTGAGGTTGACCAGGTCGGAGAAGAGGTCGTCCTGCAGGAAGTGCAGCTGGTTCTCCTGCAGGTACAGGAAGTGCAGGCTGTAGAGCTTGCGGAAGATGTCGTGGGGCAGGGCGGCCAGCCGGCAGCGGTGCATGTGCAGGCTCTGCAGCTTCTCCAGGCCCCGGAAGGCCCCGCCCTCCAGCCGGTGCAGGTGGGGGTTGTCCCCCAGGTCCAGCTCCTCCAGCTCCCTCAGCTCACTGAAGGCTCCCGCCTCAATCCAGGTGATGTTATTGGAGTAGAGCCACAGCACCTGCAGCATGAGGGGAGGGGGAGAGGCACAGAGAGAGAAGGGAGGGAAAGAGAGAAAGGGATAGAGAGGAGAGGGAAAGAGAATGATAGATAAGTAAGTATAGTTGTATTGTGCCAAATGGCCAAAAACATCATGTGACACTTGTTTATATGTAGACCACATCTGGGTCAAATACGTGTTTGTTTTGGATTCAAATACATTTTGACACTTTACTGATCTTGTCTGGTGTATTAGAACCAATGAAACACTCTCAAAAAATGTAAACCCCGCCTTCTGGTCACATTGGCAGGCTCAATTACACCAGGCAAGATCAACAGAGTACAGAAAAGTATTTGAATCCAAAACAAACACATATTTGACCCAGGTGTGATGTAGACTGAGCGCCCAGGTGTGATGTAGACTGAGCGCCCAGGTGCGCGTGTTGGCGCGCTCGCCCACCTGAGTCTGGAAGCCGAAGGAGTCGACCCGCAGCTCGGTGATGCGGTTGTTCTGCAGGAAGACGCGCTGCGAGTCATACGGCACGCCAGCTGGCACGGAGGTGAAGTTCTGCGCCTGGCAGCTGACCGTCATGGGGGAGGGGTAGCACACGCACAGGCGCGGGCACCCACGGGCGGGGGCCGGCTTCACCAGCACCAGCCACAGGACCAGCCACAGGGACAGACCACCTGGGGAGAGGAGAGGCACGGGGGGGGGGGTTAAACCGTCTGACCTGCTGCTGCGCTCACACAGTCATTACAGAACGGAGGAAATAATCAGGCCAACAGAGGGAGAGGGGGGAAGAGAGGGAGGGGGAGAGGGAGAGAGAGAGAGAGAGGAGAGGAGAGAGATGGAGAGGGAGAGATTTTGGAATAACACTAATTTGGCGAGAGGAGCTGTCCAGCCTGGTGGTGCTGAAAGGTTTGGGAACGGTGTGAGGAGGCTCATATAAAGAGCGGGAGAAAAGCGGCGGGATTCACGTGTCAGATCCACTCATTCCAATGCACGGAGCTGTACATGGCTCGCGCAAATATTCATATTCAAATAATGCTGTTATTATTGTCGCGATTACGACTACTGTTATTGTTATTCGCCTTCAAGTTTGCTATTAATGTGCTGAAAGTTAACACTAACAGCAAACAATACAAAAGTTAAGTTCCGATCTTCAATGGCAGAATTTACGTCAGAGCTCTGAAAACCAAAACGGCTCTGTAACTGACCCCCATAAATTTTTCACAAAGACTGTTCGGGTGTTCATGTATCAGATTACGCACGACAACAATGAAGACAACAACTCAGAATGAATAAATAAAAACGAATTCATCCGCAAGAACAACATTTTCCAGCGTGTTGCTTCTCTAACCCATCTTCAAATAACGCGACACGGTTCATTACGCGGTCCACGCTTGCTGCAAGCCAAGCGAAAAACTCTGTTTGACTATATCCTGTCCAAGAACTAAAGATTCAACAGCAATTAACTCTCTGACGTTCTTATAACTTCAAACTAATTTTATGGACATTTTCCACGATGATGCTCCAGTCTATTAGTGCCAGGCTACAGTTACACGAATAACTTTCCGGTGTTTCATATAATGTTGAATAAATTGTTTCGCTGAAACGCGCGCCGAACTGATTTAGGCACCAAAATGCTTCTAAACGCGCGCCTGGGAAATTTACACCTTCAAAACTATTGGTTTGAAAAAAGACAGAACGCCAAATATGCAATTTTCCGATACAAAAAATCACCATTCAATTCCCACTACAAACTCTTTAACGGAGTAAAGTAGTATTCTAACGTACAAGTCTCAAAAACTTCATGCGTAAAATCAGTCCACACAAAGCAACAACAAAATAGATTAATGGTTCAACATCAGTGAACAAATATAAATAAACTCAATATGTTCACAAGCATTTAACGTTTCTCTGTAAGTAGTTCTGTAATTTCTGCAAGCAGTGGCAGAAGTAAAAGTTGGAACGCGCAATTCAGTACGAAGCATGTTTTGATAGTTTTATGTAGAACCAAAGTTTCTATTTTAAAAAAAGAAACTTTGATAAATTGCATAAAAGAGAGGCTTCAATTGTCTTCGAGGAGTTCAAACACCGCTAAACGTTCAAAGCAATAATAGTACAAATTCAAAACCCTTTTCTAACTTTCATAGAGTTTTATCTAAATAGTTCCGTTACGGTCCTGTACTACATTTCAAGTCTCAAGAATACTTCAGAATATCTAAATAAGATACACAATTTAAGTGACTTTCCAACCAAAGCAAACTCTATTTCATTACAGAAAAATAAATTAGCAATAGTAAGTCGAAACAATACTGAAACCACTCGGATAGGAATCGTGGAAAATAACAGCTCTGAAAACTCACTCTTGAAGGTACGAGTGCTGGAACGCCGGCAGCTCCGCGTAGTCGAGCGGGTCTCCATCCTGAACCAAAGCCGAGAGCGAGTTAGCCTGAGGCGGTGAGGAAATGCCTGCTATCTCCGCTGAAGCTCTGGTTTCCAAGTCGGTGAGTCGATGCGACTGAGCGAGTGACGGTGCTGATTCCTGGAGCCCGATTTATACCCGGAGCCGGATTGTGCCTACGGAGGTGGGCAGCGACGGAATCTCTCAAACGTAAGCAACGGGATCAGGCTGGCGCGCGGGCGGGGAGGTTGGAGGGGGGGTTCCGAGGAGACACGTAATGTAGATTAGGGAGGGAGGGAGGGACGAAAAGAGACAGAGGAAGGGAGGGAGGCACCGTGCCCGCGAGTGACTGAGCTCGCGAGGAGGACAGGAGGGCGTTGAAGCTGAGTGCGAGGCGGGAAATTCTCCATACGCTAGTTTCTTGGCTACTGGAAAAAAACCTTACGGTTTGATTCGTGCACGCCTTTGTTGCGTGGCAGACAGGAAAGGAGAACAAATATGTAAGTTATGAAAGCACCAGTTGGAGACAAGAAAGGGGGCCTTAACGCGGGGATATGTTTCTATCCAGGAAGACATAGATAAATGGGTTCAGCTTTTGCACATCGCGATGTCTCTGTTAACACAAACGGACATATGTTTTATACACTTGTAC
This sequence comes from Anguilla japonica, assembly GCA_025169545.1. Taxonomy (NCBI): domain Eukaryota; kingdom Metazoa; phylum Chordata; class Actinopteri; order Anguilliformes; family Anguillidae; genus Anguilla; species Anguilla japonica. The sequence continues at coordinate 65,691,845 of CM045887.1, forward strand.
ATATTGTATATTCTAGAATTTACAATAAACGCACATTACTTGTATTCAGTATTCAAAATCTAAGTACATAGTCTATGTTCCTTTAATGCGTAATGACTAATACTATTTGAGCTGTGCGCATCTGAAGCGTGGATTATAGGCATTCTAAGTGAACGGAAACCCTATTAACCCATGAATGCCCAGAGTTTTCTCAGAGATTTCTTACATATAATCATTTGCACACAAAAAAAAATCACAGATGGAAAAAGAGTGGTAGAGACTTCGGCAACTTTAGTTGCCCGCAGACTTAAATGGGTTGAGGCACACAGTGTAAATACCGGATTTTAGCATGAGCGACAGAAACAAAGCTACTATTCGTTTTAGGCTTCGTATTCCGCTCTCCTCCAAAATGAATGGTAGGAAATAGCAGAGGGGACGACTTGTGGCTCCTCGGGGTACGTAAATTTGTCTAAATTGCTCAGGCGTCATTAACGGGAGAGCGCATTGCAAACATTTTCCGCCCATCTCTGTTTCCCGCTCAGAAACACTGCACCATGTTACATTTCTTAATATTGAATATATATTTATTTAGCAGACACTCTAAAGTAACAGTAGGACATTAACGGTTCTAGACAAGAAAGTGTTCCTGTAATATCACTTAAAGCACAAACGCAAGTAAATGACGGTACCTTAAAATTTATGTTTGATGCCTATGATGGATTTTTCCCGTTATACCAACTAATGCAGTGTTTGTAGCTGTTACAGGAAGAGCACTGTGAATGATTTCATCGTTTTACTGTATGAGTGTGATTCTACAACACAGGGCTCACTCAGATAAGAGAAGGATCAGCACAGACAGGAAGAAAGAGCTGGACAAAGGAGAGTGAAAGGAACATGAAAGAAAAGGAGAGAGGGAAGGATAGGTAGTAAAATGTTCACCCATTGATGAAAATCATAACAGCTCCCCCCCCCGTTATGCCCCCCCCCCCCCCCATGAGCGTGCCCCCCCCCCCCCCCCCCCCCCCAGTATGAGTGTGGCTGCCCCCCCAGTATGAGCGTGGCTCCCCCTCCCCCAGTATGACCGTGCCCCCCCCCCCCTCGCCGAGGCGGCTGGTGTGTCGTGTGCAGTGTGCTTGCTGCCAGGCTGTGGGGGTGGATCAGTGGAAACTACACGCTGTGCCGTTGGCGTTTGACCATTAGTATCAGGCACAGCGGGGCCTGGGAGCGCACCAAACCACTGACCCCCCCCCACACCACCCACACCAAACCACTGACCCCCCCCCCACACCACCCACACCAAACCACTGACCCCCCCCACACCACATCACACCACTGACCCCCCCCCCCACACCACACCACTGACCCCCCCCACACCACCCACACCAAACCACTGACCCCACCCCCACACCACATCACTCAACTGACCCCCCCCACACCACCCACACCAAACCACTGACCCCACCCCCACACCACACCACTGACCCCCCCCACCGAACCACTGACCCCCCCTCACACCCCCCACACCACTGACCCCCCTCCCCCACCACCCCCCCCCCCCCCCAAAAGCTTGGAGCTCAGCTGTAACTAGGCCTTACAGATCGATCATTTATGATTGCTCTGGAAGTCTGTAATTTTATTTCATAATGTACAATAAAATGCTAAAGTACTGGAACGGTGACACAGTTTTTGTTGTTTTTGGCTCTGTACTCCAGCACATTGGATTTGAAATAAATCATGAATATGAGGTTAAAATGCTGACAGCCAGCTTTAATTTTGAGGGTATTTTAACCTCATATTCAGTGTTTTATTCCAAATCCAATGTGCTGGAGTACAGAGCCAAAACCAACAGAAACTGTCACTGTCCCAGTACTTTTGCACTTAACTGTAAGACTGTATGTTCAGCCCACTCTCAGTAAGAGCAGTGATTGGGAGACCTGAAGGCCCCCCAGGGTTAGGGTTAGGGTGTGTAATCGCAGTGCGTAGCTCTGGGGGGGGGGGTTAGGGTTAGGGTGTGTAATCGCAGTGCGTAGCTCTGGGGGGGGGGGGGGGGGGTAGGGTTAGGGTGTGTAATGGCAGTGCGTAGCTCTGGGGGGTGTAATGGCAGTGCGTAGCTCTGGGGGGGGTTGGGTTAGGGTTAGGGTGTGTAATGGCAGTGCGTAGCTCTGGGGGGGGTTGGGTTAGGGTTAGGGTGTGTAATGGCAGTGCGTAGCTCTGGGGGGTGTAATCGCAGTGCGTAGCTCTGGGGGGGGTTGGGTTAGGGTGTGTAATCGCAGTGTGTAGCTCTGGGGGGTGTAATGGCAGTGTGTAGCTCTGGGGGGGGGGGGGGGGGTTAGGGTTAGGGTGTGTAATCGCAGTGCGTCAGTCAGTGGGCCAGGTAGCAAAGGCCGGGGTGCAGACTCACGCACGGGGCCCCCCAGAGGAGGGAGAGGCGGCTCTACCAAACTGCCGTGAGGGCCAGACTGTGCATGACCACTCTCACATGCTGTCATCACTGCTCCTCTCAAAACATTCTCACATCTTTACCGTGAACCCACGGCCAGTGTGTTTAAAATGATGTCACAGAACATAGGCAAAAAAAAAGCCTAAGTGAATATATTAAAAACACTTCAAACCTTAAAAAAATCAAAACCACTTGAACCATTCTTTGTCAAACCACCCTTAAAACATATCATTTCATTTTAAACCAAAAAAAACCCATAAAACCACAGAAACCTCAGAGAGCCTGAGAGCCTTTGTCTTTCATTTATTGCCCTGAGCCAAGGCCTACCAGTCCACTCACAAAATCCAATAAAACAAAAGCAGCAAATTAAACCACCGCAGCAAAACCAAGAAGCAATAAAAGAATCCAAATCTTGAGAGAGAGGAGAGAAAGGGAGCCGAGAGAAGCAGAGAGAGAAGACGAGAGAGGGAGAGAGAGGAGAGGGAGACAGAGAGAGGGAGAGAGAGAGAGAGAGAGAGGCAAGAGAAGCAGAGAGAGAAGACGGAGCGAGCGAGGGAGGAGATGAAGGAGTGCGTGTTCAGTATGTGGGAGGAGAGCTAGCCCTGTGGGTCAGGCTGGACCGCGGTATAAAGGCTCAGTGTTCTGCAGGCTGGGTAAGCACTCAGGATGCATCGAATGAGCACCAGTCCTAAAGCAGCCTGCAGCTGCACATCTTCATCTTCCCCTGGTCTGCGATTGTCTTTCCCCAGATCCCCCTCTTTCTCTCTCTCCTTCTCTCTCACTCTCTCCCTCTCTCTCTCTCTCCCTCCCTCCCTCTCTCTCTCCCTCACTCTCTCTCTCACTCTCTCTCATTGTAGATTTAGTCAGGTAGTGCACTGTTGGCATGGCTGCATGCAGACATTCTGCCAAAAGCAATTAACAGTGAAAGAAGATATTCAGGATTAATATAGTAGCAACATAAACCAATGAAGAGAAAAATAATGAGTTATAAGGTAACAGGAACTGTGCTGATAGGGCTGGGATTTTCAACCCCCCAACACACAAGCACACACACACACACACACACGCAAGCACACACAAGCACACACACACACACACACACAGCACACACAAGCACACACACACACTCTCTCTCTTTCTCTCCCTCGCTCCCTCCCTCCCTCTCCTTCTCTCTCTCTCTCCTCTCCCTCTCCCTCTCTCTCTCTCTCTCTCCCTCCCTCCATCCTCTCAGCACTATCTCAGTACCACAGCAGCTGTTGTGGGGTTTGTGAGTCATTGGCTAGTGCTCCATTTTCCACATGCCCAGTAACGTCAGTGAGGGAAACTCCCAGGAGTTGGATCAGTCCTCCCTACACCCTCCAATACCTTCCTCCACCCTCCCCTATCCCCTTACACTCTACCCTACCTCCCTACACCCTCCACTACCCCCCTACACCCTCCCCTACCTTTCTCCACCCTCCCATACCTTCCTGCACCCTCCACTACCCCCCTACACCCTCCACTACCTTTCTCCACCCTCCCATACCTTCCTGCACCCTCCACGACCCCCCTACACCCTCCCCTACCTTTCTCCACCCTCCCATACCTTCCTGCACCCTCCACTACCGCCCTACACCCTCCTATACCTTCCTCCACCCTACCCTATCTCCCTACACTCTACCCTACCACCATACACCGTCCCCTACATCCCTACATGCTCCACTACCCCCATACCCCCACTACCTCCCTACATCCTCCCCCCTACCTCCCTACACCCTCCACTACCGCCCTACACCCTCCCATACCTTCCTCCACCCTCCTCTATCCCCTTACACTCTACCCTACCCCCCTACACCCTCCCATACCTTCCTCCACCCTCCACTACCTCCCTACATCCTCCCCTACCTCCCTACACTCTACCCTATCTCCATACACCCTCCCCTACCTTCCTCCACCCTCCCCTACCTCCCTGCACTCTACCCTACTTCCCTACAACCTCCACTACCTCCTACACCCTCCAATACCCCCTACTCCTTCCCCTATCTCCCTAAACTCGCCACTAGCTCCATACACCCTCCTCTACCTCCATACACCCTCCACTACCCCCCTACACCCTGGCCTACCTTCCTTCACCCTCCCCTACCCCCCTACAATCTACCCTACCTCCATACACTCTCCACTACCCCCCTACACCCTCCACAACCCCCTACACCTTCTGCTACGTCCCTACACTTTACCCTACCTCCCTACACCCTCCACTACCCCACACACCCTCCACTACCTTACTCTACCCTCCCCTACTCCCCTACCCTCTAACCTCCCTCCCTACACCCTCCACTACCCCCTACACTCTACCATACCTCCCTATACCCTCCACTACCCCATAAACCCTCCTCTACCTCCCTACACTCTACCTTACCTCCCTAGACTCTAAGCTACCCCCCAACACCCTCCTCTACCTCCCTACACTTTACCCTACCTCCCCACACCCTCCACTACCCCCTACATCCACCCCTATCTCCTAACACTCTACCCTACCCCCCAACACCCTCCTCTACCTCCCTACACTTTACCCTACCTCCCTACACCCTCCACTACCCCCTACATCCACCCCTATCTCCTAACACTCTACCCTACCTCCCTACACCCTCCCATACCTTCCTCCACCCTCCACTACCCCCCACACCCTCCACTACCCCCTACATCCACCCCTATCTCCTAACACTCTACCCTACCCCCCTACACCCTCCCCTACCTTCCTCCACCCTACCCTTTTCATGGTTTCAACAAAGTTCCATTTTAGGTTTGAGATGCAGTGTCTGCCAGTGTGTGTGTGCGTGTGTGTGCATGCATGGGTGTGTGTGTGCGTGTGTTTGCATGGGTGTGTGTATGAGTGTGTGTGTGCATGTGTGCGTTTTCATGGTTTTAACATGGGAAAAGTGGTAAAAATAGATAAGGACGCACCACCTCGTCACCCGCTGACTAATTTATTTATTTCTCTTTCCCCGCCCTTTTTCATTTCTGTCGCTCGTTTGTTCAGATTTTTTTTTATAAATAGCAGCAAGACTCAGAGCGACATCAGAGATGACGTAGGGTGGCAAGAACACAGTACTAGAGAGAGAGAGAGGGAGAGGGGGAGAGGGAGAGAGAGAGAGACACTAACACTGCACTGAGAGAGAGAGGGAGAGAGAGAACGAGCACAGGGACAGAAAAAGAGAGAATATTTCACTTTAGGCCCCTTTATAAAGATGTTGTAATATGGTTTTGCATTGTGATAGAACATATTAACTGATTTCATGCCAAATATTTGGTTTGCTATACTCGCTCAGAAATGGCCTTTGGGGGACAGGGCCCTGGGAGCGGCAGGTTCTGCTTGTTTTTGTTTTCATTTTTAACTGTTCAAACACGTGCTGAGTGACAAGGAGCACCAACAGACCCTGTGGCTCTCCAGAGCCCTAGCACTATACAGTGCTGCAGGTAGGTCTGGCAATCATGAGGTCCATCCAATAAAAGCCACAGAAATGTATGACAAGAACTAAAAAGCTTGGTTATTTTTCTTCAATCTTTCCCATTCAGGGGTGCTTTTGGCCCCGCCCCTCACTGCTTTGCCTCCTCCCTCTCCGATTGGTGGTCCTGTACGTATGTAAGACCATACAAGGCATCCCTTCCCTCTCTGGAAAAAATGAGCACACCCACTCATTCCTTTTAAAAAAGTGTGAGCACAGATTCATCAGACGGAAGACACCCTTTTATAGAACAGTAACAACTAAACATGCATGTGTGACACATTCTAAACACAGGTTAAAGGGGAGTGTATGTGTGTGTGCATGTGTGTGCGTATGTGAGAGTGTGTGTGTGTGTGCATGTGTGTGCGTATGTGAGAGTGTGTGTGTGTGTGTGCGCATGTGTGACACATTCTAAACACAGGTTAAAGGGAGTGTGTGTGTGTGTGCATGTGTGACACATTCGTATGCATGTGTGTGCGTATGTGAGAGTGTGTGTGTGTGTGCGCATGTGTGACACATTCTAAACACAGGTTAAGGGGAGTGTGTGTGTGTGTGTGCATGTGTGTGCGTATGCGAGAGTGTGTGTGTGTGTGCGCATGTGTGACACATTCTAAAGACAGGTTAAGGGGAGTGTATGTGTGTGTATGAGAACATGGTATATGAGGTTGTGTGCGTCTGTGTGAGAGTGTGTGTGTGTGCATGTGTGACACATTTTAAACACAGGTTAAGGGGCGTGTATGTGTGTATCTATGAGAACATGATATATGAGGTTGTGTGCGTGTGTGAGAGTGTGTGTGTGTGTGTGTATGTGCGTGTGTGTGTGTGTGTGTGCATATCTGTGACAGTCTGAGGAAGATTCCCTCTGGGAGAGGGGGAATGGGAAAGGGGATAGGAGACGGGGAATGGGAGAGAGGGAATGGAAGAGGGGGAATGGGAGAGAGGGAATGGAAGAGGGGGAATGGGAGAGAGGGAATGGGAGAGGAGATAAAGGAGAGGAGAGGTGGGAGTTACAGTGATCCAGAGTAGCTGGCTGTTCTTTTTCCAGCTGGCAGTTCCAACCTTTTTAGACACAAGCAGCTGACTTCACTCACCACTGCCAAAGAGCACTCACTCACTGCCCACTCAGGACCCAACCTGAATCAGGCCCTGGTGCTTCTCTGCCTCACTGCTCTGTCAGAACCCGCTCCAGAACCCCCACAAGAACCTGTTCCAGAACCTGCTTGACAAACCACTCCAGAATATGCTCTAGAACTTGCTCAAGAACCTGCTTCAGAACACACTCAAGAACCCACTCTAGAACCTGTTCAGGAACCCACTCCTGGACCTGCTCCAGAACACCCACTAGAACCCACTCCAGAACCCCCACAAGAACCTGTTCCAGAACCTGCTTGACAAACCACTCCAGAATATGCTCCAGAACCTGCTCAAGAACCTGCATCAGAACACACTCAAGAACCCACTCTAGAACCTGTTCAGGAACCCACTCCTGGACCTGCTCCAGAGCACCCACTAGAACCCGCTCCAGAACCCCCACAAGAACCTGTTCCAGAATCTACTACAGAACCCCCACAAGAACTTGTTCCAGAACCTGCTCGACAAACCACTCCAGAATCTGCTCCAGAATCTGCTCAAGAACCTGCTTCAGAACACACTCAAGAACCTGCTCTAGAACCCCCACTAGAACCTGTTCAGGAAAACGCTCAAGTACCCGCTCCAGAATGATGCTGCTGTACTGTCTCACAAATCTCCACATCTACAGCCGCTAGCAAAAAGCGGCGTGTGGATCCGCTGCTGAAACCCTGGGAATGCCAGCGAACCAGCGTGCTCACAGCTGCCCCTGGTGGTGGCTTACTGAGGACAAGCTCCAGTGCAGAAGTGACTGTTTAAATTACACCGGCTTTTCGGCATCCTTACAGTGAACACTGGACCTGAGCATGTTTAACAGTGCACACAAAACACATGACATTTACATTCATCAAGACACAACATAAACATGCACATTTACTTTTTACAATTTATAAACTGAAATATAAAATTTCTTTTTGGAAAAAACATGTAATTTCTAAACAGGAGAGTATGAGGTCTGTATTCATTCTATACTTGTGATTCGCAGCCTACTAAACAGTCACGATGCTGATTGGTTAAAATGCAATTCGGCATAATGTTACATTTTGTAACTCAAAGCCCAAAACCAAATGCTCCTGATTGGCCACACGGTCCCTTTCATTCCAGCCAATGAAATTGCCCAGGCTGACAGAGCAGAGGAGGATGCAGCTCCCAGTAGCCCTGCCAGCCTGAATAGGAACGTTTCTCTGCATCAATCTGAAGTAATTGGAGTCATGTAGAGAGGTGAGCAGTCTGCTGTAACAACATAGCAGGCAAGGTTATACCCTGCGGTTAAGTTTAAATCAATACAGAAATCTCAAATCAGTGGGTAATGCCCAGTGGTTACGTTTAAATCAATACAACAAGCTCAAATCAGGTTAGGGTAAAATCAAATGTTTTATTGGAAAGGGACAGGACTGTGATTACAGGTTTGCTGTTATTGTTGTTTGTTTTCACTGAGCAAAGTCCACCCAACCCCCGCCCCCCCGCCCCATGCAATATTACAGCCCAACCTGACAGTCATCAGAGAAACATCTAGATCTTTCTCTGGTTCTGCATGGGACTGCAGAGGAAAGAATGAGAGAAAAATGAAAGAAGCAAGATGGGGATGAGGAGGAAAGGAGAAGGAGAGAAGCAGAATGGAGGGAGACCTGAGAGAATGAGGAGAAGGGAAAGAGGGAGAGGTAGACCAGGCCCCTCCTCTTTTTACATTTATTTCAGTGGGACTTGCTACTCAGCATAATTTCCTTTAATTTAAAATGATATTAAATAATAATATTTATGTGATGCGTTATGCCCTGTTTGACTATGTTATGGCTGATGGAGTTCGGGCTTTCTGAACACTTGCAGGCTGTTCAGCACTGCATTGAGTTTCAGGCAGGGGGCGCTATTTGTTCTTCCACACTTCTGAATCTTCTGAATCACTCCTTAGAATAAAACACAACAAGGGCTCTGGGCGCGGGGTCAGGCTGCAAGGTCTGTACCAGGTGATCCACTAAGCTCCGCCCCTCTGTATTCCCCCCACCCCTGGGTTACAGTGCTGTCCTCTGCCATCCCTTAACCCCGCCCCCTGGCCTCCCTGTCCTGCCCCCTCCCTCTCGCTCCTCCCTCATTGGCTGGCCATGGTGTAGCAGCCATGCGGGTGCCACTGCATGTCCCGCACGCGCCTGACGGACTGGAACTGCGGGCAGGGGGCGCCATACTCGTTGAAGTGCCGGAAGTCGCCCTTCTCCAGCAGGTACTGGCTGCCACGGTAACCGGGGAACTGGTACCCCACCCCACCTGTGGGGGGGGGGGGGGGGGGGCGGGCTGTGAATTTCTCTCTTCCCATGAGGAACTCTCTTTTTTAAACCCAGATGACTTTTCAAGCTTTGTACGTAAGGCTCAGTGGTGTGAATAGAGCACATTCACTCAGTAACTGCTGCAGGTCTTTATTGCATAAATATGTGGCATCAGAGCAAATTAAATGTGATAGCAGCAGGATTGCTATGGCCACACCCATTTAACTTTAAGCTTTCAAATTAATCGAGTGCCATTTAATAATTATAATATGCTTTTTTTGTCATTGCATCAGGCATTTGAACATTCAAAACAGAGCCCAGGCAGTTATATGTTTGTATGTTCTAGATGGGCTGAATGGCTTGTTCTCCTCATTATGTGTTCTTATGTTCTAGATGGGCTGAATGGCTTGTTCTCCTCATTATGTATTCATATGTTCTTATGTTCTAGATGGGCTGAACAGCCTGTTCTCCTCATTATGTATTTTTATGTACTTTTGTAATTGTGAAAAACATGTTGATGCTCATCTTTGTGTTCAGCCTCCTATCCGGAAACTACAGAAATGTGTACTCACACATTTATTTTGATTATAACTCTGAAATTTGACTTAATCCTACAAAATAAAACCATAATGCACAGAACAAGAATGATACATTGCCAGCAAATGTTACAGAAAGAACTTCAAAGAAAAATGATGAAGAGTGAGAGTGGTATGGGCTCGGTGGCAGTATTTCACGGTGTTAATCGGTCCTTATGAGGTATTTGGGGGAGCGAGGGAATTCGTCAGTGTGTACGGGTGATTAGGATGTTTTTGAGCTGGAATTTTGGGCTGAGAGTGTTACTCACGTTCCACAGCTCACGATGATGCTGCCCACTCTGTCGGTGAAGCCGTAGGAGAACAGGCTAGGAACGTCATCGTCCACAATCTCCATCTTACGCCCCTTAAATTCACCAACCTCATACAGGCAGATCTTATGCTTCTCAGGGTCCTGAGAGAGAGAGAGAGAGAGAGAGAGAGAGAGAGAGAGAGAGAGAGAGAGAGAGAGAGAGAGTGAGAGAGGGAGAGAGTGAGAGAGCAAGAGAGAGACAGAGGGATAGAGAGGGAGAGAGAGAGAGAGAGAGGAGAGAGAGAGAGAGGGAGAGTGTGAGAGAGAGAGATAGAGGGGGGGATGATGATGAACGAAAAACTGCTAATGCTATCAATAAAGGGACCAACAGACCACCTGTTAATGTAATGTATGTACTTCTTACTTTTATTATTTTTTGAAGTTTTTGTGCTTGATGTCTTGTGAATGTTTCCCTTCACTCTGTTATTTTTCTGCATTATGCATCTGTGAGAGCTCGTGATCTGCGCTGATTCTCATTACCATCCTGACGGGCCGGAAGGACAGCAGGAAGTCGTTCCTGTGGCAGTTGCTCCAGGAGTCCCAGCGAGGGTACTCTCCCTTCTCCAGGATGTACATCTCCCCACAGAGGTTCATCTGCTCATAGCCCACAAACCTGAGGCACAGGTACACAATTACACGCTACACACAGACACACACACACACTACACACACTACACACACTACACATACATACACACACACACACACTACACATACATACACACACACTACACACTACACACACGCACACACACAGACACACACACACACACACACACTACTCACACTACACATACATACACACACACACACACTACACATACACACACACACACTACACATACATACACATACATACACACACACACACACACTACACATACATACACACACACTACACACACGCACACACACACTACACATACATACACACACACTACACATACATACACACGCACACACACACTACACATACATACACACACACTACACACACTACACACACTACACATACATACACACACACACACACACATACATACACACACACACACACACACTACACATACATACACACACACTACACACACGCACACACACACTACACATACATACACACACACTACACATACATACACACACACACACACACTACACATACATACACACACACACACACACACACACACACACACACACACATACATACACACACTACACACACAGACACACACGCACACTACACACACACACACACACACTACACACACTACACACACACACACAGACACTACACACACACACTACACACAGACACACAGACACACTACACACACATACTACACACACTACACACACACTACACACACTACACACACACACACACCCACACTACACACACTTACACACACACACTACACACACAGACACACACACACTACACATACATACACACACAGACACACACATACACACACTACACATACACACACACACACACACACACACACACACACGCACTACACATACATACACACAATCACACGCTACACACACACACACACTACACATACATACACACAATCACACGCTACACACAGACACACACACACACACACACACACACACATACACGCACACATACACACACATGCTCACACACACACACACACTACACATACATACACACACTACACACACACACACGCGCGCGCGCACATGCACACACACACACACACACACGCTCACTCACACACACACACATGCTCACACACACATGAGGAAGAGGAGGAGGAGGAGGGATTGAGACTCACGGGCCGCATTCGACTCGCAGAGAGCGCACTCTGTCCATTCCCATGTCGCACACGTTCATGCACTCCCCGCCGATCTCCACACACCTGCCCTGGAAGTTCTCCTGATCGAACACGCACATCTGAGGACGAGAGAAGGCACCCAGTCAACAGCTGTCCATCGCACGGATTTCGGTCAACTGCCATTCTGTTTCAAATGCCCTGCCTGCCGCTCATAGCCATGGCAACCACAGTGACATCACAATTTATTTACAAAATGATAAAAAAAAGTTGAATGTGACAATTACATTACATTTATTTAGCAGACGCTTTCATCCAAAGCGACGTACAAGAAAATGCATATGCATACATATAACAATGCATACGTATAATGTAGCAAGATGAGTTAGAAGGTCCTTAATTCAAAAATGTATTCATGCATGTATGTAAATTCATATTTAACAAGCGCATGTAATATGTTGCCTGTCTATATGAGTTATGTAAGAAATTATGGCTTAGGAAAGTTGGATTAAAAAATAAAACACCACAAAATAGAATTCATCATGAAAATTTAATTGAAGAATGTACTGTCAAATTAAGAAATTAACTGTAATAGAAGAATGTTGATGAAGGTTAGTGGTAAATATTCTGACTGTTTAAGAGAGTGTAGGTTGTAGCATATATTACTGCTTTAGAGTCCATTTTACATTAAGTGTTAAGAAGTACCTGTGAAGTTGTTTTTGGGATGAGTCTGTTTCAGGGAGAGGCAAGGTTTGGGGAGAGGTGGATTTGGGATGAGGCGAGTTTTGGAGTGAAGCGAGTTTTGGGGTGAAGGTGGTTTTGGGGTGAAGCTGGTTTTGGGGTGAAGCTGGTTTTGGGGAGAGGTGGATTTTGGGGTGGGGTGCGTCCGTACCTTGTAGGACATCATGCCCATCTCAGACTTCTTGCCCTGAGCAGCCTTACCGTCCGGCTGAGCACACGGCTTAGAGGACTTCTCTCCACCTGCAGACATGATGGCTGAAGAAAGGAGGGAGGGAGGGATGGAGGGATGGAGGGAGGGATCAAGTGCCAGAGAGAGAGGGAAGGAGAGAAACATACAGGGAGGAGTTATGGAAATTCACATTGAACACATTGGCAAAAAATAATATATAATAGATTTAAAGAAGATATATGCATACATAATGTATATAATCAGCATCTCATGCTTCTACAATGTTTGCATTTGCCTTGTTCTTTAAAAATATTCCTTCTTTTTCAAAATCTGTAATGCCCAATCACGCACAAGCTACTTGTTGTAGCTATGATTGGTTCAGAAAACAAGCATGCACTCTCAGCTATGTGTGATGTCAGCTGCCGCTTCCTGTCAGGGAAAGGCATCTCCTGTGCCGCTCAAGAGCTGAACATGCAGGCGCCTGATCAATCAATGGAAGGTGCTGGTGCACAATGAGACAATGTGAAAGCCAATCACATCGCCCTGTTGGGCGGCTGGTCGCAGTCAGCAATGGCACAGACCATGGGGCCCATCCACACACTGGAACAGAGCCTTAACAGATACCAGACCATGGGGCCCATCCACACACTGGAACAGAGCCTTAACAGATACCAGACCATGGGGCCCATCCACACACTGGAACAGAGCCTTAACAGATACCAGACCATGGGGCCCATCCACACACTGGAACAGAGCCTTAACAGATACCAGACCATGGGGCCCATCCACACACTGGAACAGAGCCTTAACAGATACCAGACCATGGTGCCCATCCACACACTGGAACAGAGCCTTAACAGATACCAGACCATGGGGCCCATCCACACACTGTAACAGAGCCTTAACAGATACCAGACCATGGGGCCCATCCACACACTGGAACAGAACCTTAACAGATACCAGACCATGGGGCCCATCCATATACTGGAACAGAGCCTTAACAGATACCAGACCATGGGGCCCATTCACACACTGGAACAGAGCCTTAACTGATACCAGACCATGGGACCCATCCACACACTGGAACAGAGCCTTAACTGATACCAGACCATGGGGCCCATCCACACACTGGATAGATGGAAAGGGGAAAGAGCAGAAAGAGAGAGATGGAAGGGGGAGAGGAGAGAGAGAGAGAGAGAGAGATGGAATGGAGGAGAGCAGAGAGAGAGGGAAAGGGGGAGAGCAGAGAGAGAGAGAGAGATGGAGAGGAGAGCATAGAGAGAAAGATGGAGAGGAGGAGAGTATAGAGAGAGAGATGGAAAGGGGGAGAGCAGAGAGAGAGAGAGATGGAGGACAGTGACAGAAAATGCTGATAGCACAGCACACCAAGCTCATTTTACACCCCTGGAAAAAACATCCTCTAAATCCTTCACACATATCTATAATTAATTTATCCTTTAAACACTTTCCACACTCACCCTATCCTGCCACACCCACACACACGGCACTCTGGGGGAAGCAAAGTCTAGCTGGTGTAGACTGTCTGTCTCTTTCCCCCTCTCCTCTCTAACCTGTGTGTGTGGTAGGTGTGTGCTCTCTCTTTCTCCCTCTCTTACCTCTGTGTGTGTGGTAGATGTGTGCTCTCTCTTTCTCCCTCTCTTACCTCTGTGTGTGGGGTAGGTGTGCTCTCTCTTTCTCCCTCTCTTACCTCTCTCTCTCTTTCTCCCTCTCTTACCTCTGTGTGTGGGGTAGATGTGTGCTCTCTCTTTCTCCCTCTCTTACCTCTGTGTGTGGGGTAGATCTGTGCTCTCTCTTTCTCCCTCTCTTACCTCTATGTGTGGGGTAGATGTGTGCTCTCTCTTTCTCCCTCTCTTACCTCTGTGTGTGGTAGATGTGCGGTCTCTCTTGAGGACTGTGAGCCTGGCATTTGGTTTTGGCTCTTTTATACCTCAACACTCTGCCACAGAGGATTAGCAGCACAGAAACAAACCTGCTGAGCTCAGAGAAACCACAGAATAGAAAACTCATTATCATCAAAGAGAGAGAGAGACTGAGAGAGAGGGGGGAAAGAGAGAGAGAGAGTGGGGGAAAAGAGAGACTGAGAGAGAGGGGGGGGGAGAGAGACTGAGAGAGGGGGGAAAGAGAGAGTGAGGGGGGGGAGAGAGAGAGGGGGGGAGGGAGAGAGTGAGAGAGGGGGGAGAAAGATGACAGAGAGAGAAAGAGGAAGAGAGAGAGAGAGAAAATAAGGCAGAGGAAAGAAATTAAAGAGAGAAAAAGACAAGGAAAGAAGAAGGGAAGGCAGATTGTTCTGGGGGAAACCAGAGTAGCCAGCAGCTACTGAACAGTATACACACCCTGCACATACATGTATCACTGCACACACATAAATACACACTACACACACCCTGTATATACATGTATCAGTACACACACCCTGCACGTACATGTATCAGTACACCCACCCTGCACATACATGTATCACTGCACACACATAAATACACACTACACACACCCTGCACATACATGTATCACTACACCCACCCTGCACATACATGTATCACTACACCCACCCTGTACATACATGTATCACTACACATACCCGGTACATACATGTATCACTACACCTACCCTGGACATACATGTATCACCACACACACACAAACACACACTACACACACCCTGTATATACATGTATCACTACACACACACAAACACACACTACACACACCCTGCACATACATGTATCAGTACACCCACCCTGGACATACATGTATCACTACACACACAAACACACACTACACCCACCCTGCACATACATGTATCATTACACCCACCCTGTACATACATGTATCACCACACACACACAAACACACACTACACACACCCTGTATATACATGTATCACTACACACACACAAACACACACTACACACACCCTGTACATACATGTATCACTACACATGCCCTGTACATACATGTATCAGTACACACACACAAACACACACTACACACACCCTGGAAATACATGTATCACTACACACACACAAACACACACTACACACACCCTGTACATACATGTATCACTACACATGCCCGGTACATACATGTATCACTACACCCACCCTGGACATACATGTATCACCACACACACACAAACACACACTACACACACCCTGGAAATACATGTATCACTACACACACACAAACACACACTACACACACCCTGTACATACATGTATCACTACACATGCCCTGTACATACATGTATCAGTACACACACACAAACACACACTACACACACCCTGGAAATACATGTATCACTACACACACACAAACACACACTACACACACCCTGCACATACATGTATCACTACACACACAAACACACACTACACACACCCTGCACATACGTGTATCACTACACCCACCCTGGACATACATGTATCAGTATACACACACACACTACACACACACACACTGTGCATACATGTATCAGTACACACACCCTGCACATACATGTATCAGTACACGCACACACACACACTGTGCATACATGTATCAGTACACACACACACACTACACACACCCTGCACATACATGTATCAGTACACACACCCTGCACATACATGTATCAGTACACGCACACACACATGTGTAGCTGTGGGAATGCAGTAGCTGTGTAAAACAGGAAGTGAGGATGGGAGGGGAGGAGCCACACTCGGAGGCACTCTCCCTCAGGAGCAGGTGGGAGCAGATTTCAGCAGCGTGTCGAGTGCTCATCGAGTGGAGAGCTGTAATTCTGCTGCACTGGAGAGCATGGGGCTCTCTCCCGGGCCCCGGGCGTGAGCACGGTCCCTCTTCAGCCCTCTCCACTCCAGCACTTCCTCATCTGAGTGGGCCGGGTGAGCCACTCTGCAGAGTCCCCTGACACGCAGATCCGCTCGCTAGCTGCCGCCGTTTCCACCGCCCTGTCACAGGCCTCCACTGGCCACACCCCTTACAGAACTGGCCACACCCCTTCCAGGGCCTCTCAAGAGGTGCAGCAGGGCGAGGTCAGGAGGTTTCTGGTTTAGTGGCAGATAGACAGAGCTGATTATCTGCTCGATCTCAATTATTATTGTTGTTGTTATTATTATATTGGGGTGGGGGGGATGTCAGTTGTTTCCCATTGCTATGGAGGTGAATACAGAATCTGTAATCAGTGAGTTTACTGGGGGGGGGATTATAAGGGAAGTGAGGACACATTTCTGGTAAACCTCATCTGATAGAACAGATGATAAAAACTTTTTTTTATTGTTATGGAGCCAACATACTCCATAAGACTTTGGTGCAATCAAACATTACCACAGTACAGCAGGCATATACTTCACTTTGAAATACTTCAACTGTTTAGACACCAGGAAAGTTCCAACAGATTACTGACAATTTAAATGAAGCATCTATTTTCACCAATACTCTTAGTATTACGTTAGTTACATGCTGGACAGCAGTTTCTCATGTGTGAACACAGAGGCCCTCCACATCATCCAGACCGTGTACAGCTGGATGGCACATTTTTGTGTGTACTGTTCATTCGAACCCACACCCTTCTTGCTGTGAGGCAACAGTGCCGCCCTCAACACAACATGAATAAAGAAAATGATTTTTTGATGCAGCAGTATTACTGTAAACAGTGAAGATAAGAATACTACTACTAAGGCTATTACTATTATTACTACTACTACTGATAATAATAATAATAATAATAATAATAATAATAATAATAATAATAATAATGATAATAATAATGCATATACAAATACATATACTGTATGCATGTACGCACACACACACACACACCCACACACAATCTCCCAGTATAGCATGACAACAAAATACATGTCGAAATTAATTTTACATGTAATCTTGTTCTACCAAATATGGATCCTATTGAGATGCCACCAGCCCGAGAACATATCAACAGCAGTCAATAGAAGATAAAAGTTAATGCATTACAAGCTGACAAAAGTGTTCCAGTATTTATCCAAAATGAAGTATTCTCATTCAAGTTTCATATTTTTCTTTAATGTCTCTCAACCCATATACACACACTCACGCGCCCATTCCCTCATTATGGCCAGGTCTTTGTACTCTGTATGACTGACAGTGCTGACAAGCAGGAATATGCGGACTTAGCCTATTGTGCGACTCCCATTCACCACAAACGCACTCGTGCGCTGCCTTCAGTTGTGGAGCATTGGAAGGGCTTATAACGCTCGCGAGGCCACACTATATCATCTGCTGAGTCGGCAGACCCGATTCCATTGGGAAAATAACAGAAGTCCGAAAAGAAAGGGAGACGTCACTCGTGTTTTACACACAGAAACCTACAAACACGCACACACACAACCGCACAATAAGCACAGCATACGCACGCAAACGCAACGGCGTCCGGTATAAAACAGGAGAGCCAGATTCCCACAAAGCTCTACGCAAAACAGGGAAGGCGCGTACCACTCGCGAGCTCCAGCACAAGGGACGATTTAGGTAAGGCGCTGATTCGGTGGTGGTAATTAAAGGAAGTAACGGGAACAGTTCATAATAATCGTGTAATTACTGTGGCAACACGTTTTATGTTCATTATTGCCACATTTTAAACAAAAAACAAAAAAAAAAACAAACAGTTTGAAACATTTATTGATACATTTTTGTCTATATGAAGATGTGAGGCACAAATATAGTAAATATACAAACTTAGCTATTTCATTATAAAGACATTATTTTGAATTATACACACATTCATACATATTACTTTGTATAACGAAGTGATTTGATCATTGGATTATTAAGATAATGGTTAATATGAAATCAATTTGACTGAAGAGATGACAAGTAAACAAGAAATTTTTATAATGAAATATAATTTAAAATGTCTGCATTTATTATTATTATTATTATTATTATTATTATTATATAGGGGTGGTGGATGCACTGATTCGGGCAGCTTGTTATCACCTGTGGGTGTACTTCTAGAAAGGATGTGGGGTGGAGCTCAGAATTTTGGAGGCTGTGACCAATCAGATCAGCCGCCTTAAACCGGGTGCGGGGCAGAGGACCCCGGCTCCAGGGGCCGGATCCGTTCCTGGTTTTCAGACCAGCTTCTCCTCTTAATCACGCAACCGACCCGATAATCCACAATCCGCCATTTTATCTGCATTAGTTACTGCGCTAATGAATGGCAGCTGAAGGCCGCTGCTCTTGTGTCCGTTTATTTATTTATTTGATGTGTCATTGTGGTCGTATCGATGTGAACATGTGATCTATGCCAGTGTTTCTCAGCCCTGGTCCTGGGGACCTGTGTAGGCTGGTTTTTGTCGAAGCCAATCTTGTGATCAATTAAGTTCGTTTAAAAGTTCTAGCATAATTGTGTAGTTAAACTTGCTTAATGGAGGTTTGGCCTTTTGCTGTAAGCAAACTCCGTTTCTTTCAGACAGATGGTTTCTGGTTTCCAGACCCTCAGCAAAGGGGACCCAGTTGACTTCACCTGTCAGTTTGCAATTCATAACATTTAACATGGAACCTCTTTCAGTTTAGAGTTATTTGCTGAATCGTACATACAGCACAGTAAAGTTAGTCTGACTGGTTCAAATTCCTGGGATATGAATAGGGACATTTATTTTTTTAGCTATTTCTTGCATAACATGGCTTTAAGAGGGTAAACTATCCTTCAATAGATGTAACAAATCTAATTTAGAACAATTAGTGTCAAATTAAAAGCAATCGTCAGCTCATATCATTACAGAGCTTGTTGCTGTGGTTGGAACAAAAACCAGCCAACACACAGTGAGACCAGGACTGGGGTTGAGAAACACAGAACAATACAGGAAATGACCTCATTCAGTCAGAGTAACCAGCAGAAACATGCCTGGCAGGAACTCCATAAATGAGCCCCCCCCCCCCCCCCCCCCCCCCCTCAGGAATGCCCTCAGTCACATGGTCTTTATCTCACTCGCTGATTGGCCCGTTACACATGCAGTGTGTCTGACTCCCCCCTCTCCCCCAGGTAAAATGCAGAGGGTGACGAAGGCTCACATGGCTCCGCCCATGTTGATGACTGGGATGGGCATGGCCCCTTTCTTTAAGGTAACCTCACCTGAAACAGTCCTGTCCATTTGGGCAGCTGCATGCTCCACTGAACCAGTTTAGGTTAAGAGCGTAACAGGTCTTTAAATGTGTAGTATGGCTTTAAGTGCATAGTATGCCACACACACACTCTCTCTCACTCTCTCACACACATAGACACACACACTCTCTCACACACACACACACTCTCTCTCACTCTCTCACACACACACACTCACACACACAGACACACACTCTCACTCTCTCACACACACACACACACACACTCTCTCTCTCTCTCTCTCACACACTGACACACATAGACACACACTCTCTCACACACACTCACACACACAGACACACACACTCTCTCTCACACACACAGACACACACACTCTTTCTCTCTCTCACACACACACTCACACACAGACACACACACTCTCTATCTCTCAAACACACATGCACACACACTCTCTCTCTCTCTCTCACACACACACACACACACACGCTGCAGATGACCGTGTTCGAGCGCGCACACACACACACACACACACACACACACACACACACACACACACACACACACACACATAGTGCTCAGTGCTGGTCTCTCCTGCAGATGACCATGTTCGAGCGTGCGCACACACACACAAACACACACACACACACCACACACACACACACACACAGTGCTCAGTGCTGGTCTCTCCTGCAGATGACCGTGTTCGAGCAGGAGCACTTCCAGGGCAGGTGTCAGGAGTTCACAGCAGAGTGCTGCAATATCCAGGACTGCGGCTTCGACAACATCCGCTCCGTCAGAGTGGAGAGTGGAGCGTGAGTATCTCTGAGCAGCCTGTGGGTCTCTCTGAATGTGTCTGAGCAGCCTGTGGGTCTCTCTGAATGTGTCTGAGCAGCCTGTGGGTCTCTCTGAATGTGTCTGAGCAGCCTGTGGGTCTCTCTGAATGTGTCTGAGCAGCCTGTGGGTCTCTCTGAATGTGTCTGAGCAGCCTGTGGGTCTCTCTGAATGTGTCTGAGCGGTGTGTGTGGGTCTCTCTGAATGTGTCTGAATGTGTGGTCTCTCTGGTCTCTCTGAGCATGTGTGGGTCTCTCTGAATGTGTCTGAGCAGTGTGTGGGTCTCTCTGAATGTGTCTGAGCAGCGTGTGGGTCTCTCTGAATGTGTCTGAGCAGCGTGTGGGTCTCTCTGAATGTGTCTGAGCAGCGTGTGGGTCTCTCTGAATGTGTCTGAGCAGTGTGTGGGTCTCTCTGAATGTGTCTGAGCGGTGTGTGGGTCTCTCTGAATGTGTCTGAGCAGTGTGTGGGTCTCTCTGAATGTGTCTGAGCAGTGTGTGGGTCTCTCTGAATGTGTCTGAGCAGTGTGTGGGTCTCTCTGAATGTGTCTGAGCAGTGTGTGGTCATTTTTGGTAAAGGAGGGGGAGCCATTTTGGAACCCCAGAGTGTCTGAGCAGGGCTGTCTCTGTGCTCTCCTGTCTGAGCAGGTGGGTGGGCTTCGAGCACCATGACTTCCAGGGGCAGCAGTTTGTGCTGGAGAGGGGGGAGTACCCCCACTGGGACGCCTACAGTGGAAACCTGTCCTACCATGTGGAGAGGATGATGTCATTCCGCCCCATCTACTGCGCTGTGAGTGTGTGTGTGTGTGAGAGAGTGTTTGTGTGTGTGTGTGCGCGTGTGTGTGTGCGTGTGTGAGTGAGAGAGTGTGTGCGTGTGTATGAGTGTGTGTGTGTGCGTGTGCGTGTGTGAGTGTGTGTGTGCGTGTGCGTGTGTGAGTGTGTGTGTGAGAGAGTGTGTGCATGTGTACGAGTGTGTGTGTGTGCGTGTGTGAGTGTGTGTGTGCGTGTGCGTGTGTATGAGTGTGTGTGTGTGTGTGTGTGTGCATGAGTGTGTGTGAGAGACAGTATTCCTTACAGCCTCTCTCTGATGGCAGTCTCACCAGAGCAGTCGTATGATGATCTTTGAGAAGGAGAACTTCCTGGGTCGCAGTGTGGAGCTGTGTGATGACTACCCCTCCCTGCAGGCCATGGGCTGGTGCAACAACGAAGTGGGATCCATGCATGTGCAGTGTGGAGCGTGAGTAACCCAGCACTGTCACAGTCTTACTGCTACACAACCTTACTGCTACACTACTTTACTGTCACAGTCTTACTGCTACACAACCTTACTGCTACACTACTTTACTGTCACAGTCTTACTGCTACACAACCTTACTGTTACACTACTTTACTGTCACAGTCTTACTGCTACACAACCTTACTGCTACACTACTTTACTGTCACAGTCTTACTGCTAACACAACCTTACTGTTACACAACTCTACTGTTACACGACCACACTGTAACACTGTTACACAACCTTACTGTTACACACCCCTATTGTTACACACCTTTATTACAATCCTCCTTACTGTAACTTTTTCTGCTAACTTTCATAATGCATGGTATGCACAACCTTATCAGGCCCATTGGGCTATTTTAAAATTCCTGCTTAGAGCTTACAGTGTAGGTGGGCAATTTACACCTCTCCCCTCCCTCGCTCTCTCCCCCTCTCATCTAACCTCTCCTCTCTACTTTTACCACTTTATCTCTCTGCCCCCCCACAGGTTTGTGTGCTATCAGTACCCCGGCTACAGAGGCCAGCAGTACATCATGGAGTGTGAGAGGCACAGTGGAGACTACCAGCACTGGAGGAACTGGGGATCCCACTGCCAGACCCCCCAAATCCAGTCCATCCGCAGGATCCAGCACTGAGACAGGGGGACTGCTCACACACACACGCGCACACACACACATACACAGCACACAAACGCACACACACACAGCACATAAACACACACACGGACAGAAGAGCAGAAGAGGAATACTGACACGCTGAAGACTATAATAAAATTGAGGCACATCCACACCCCCCCCCCCCCCGGCCCCTGTACCTGGCCGACTCTTCTAGAATATTCTGAGAATAGCTGCCTCCCAGTGCGGAGCAGAATGGAGCCAGTGACTAATAAAATAATGCTCACCTCAAAGCCCTGCACCTGTGCTCTTATTGAGTGGTGTGTGTGTGTGTGCGTGTGTCTGTGTGTGTATGTGCATGTGTGTGTGTGTATGTGCATGTGCGTGTGTGTGTATGTGAGTGCGTGTGTGTGTGTATGTGCATGTGCGTGTGTGTGTGTATGTGAGTGCATGTGCGTGTGTGTGTGTATGTGCATGTGTGTGTGTGTGTGTGTGTGTGTGTGTGTGTGTGTGTGTGTGTGTGTGTGTGTGTGAGTGCTTGCATGCATGTGTTGTCCCCCTGGATTGAAGAGAACAGTGCTGGTCTGACCCGTAAATGTACTGTAATAATTCCTCAGCTTTCTTATGAACGCACAGCCGACCCTCCTCGTGCGTTTACTCACTTTACCCAGCAGGAGCAGCAGAGGGCCACACACAGAGACGGGATCACAGCTCTGACACGTCATGGAGGGAATCAAACCCCCAGCCATGAGGGGGGAGGGGTGTATGGGTTAGAGCAGGGGTGTCCAGTCTTATGGGAACAGGGCCGGAGTGGGTGCAGGTTTTTGTTTAGCCGAGCACTAGCACACCCAGTAAAACCAAAGGACTAATCATGGTCTTCAATCACAACCTTGACAAGCAGAATCAATCAGGTGTCTTCGTGTTGAGTTAAAACAAAAACCTGCACCCACACCAGCCCATTTCCGATAAGATTGGACACCCCTGTTTCAGAGTCAGCTGTCTGGTTAGTTTTTAACAGCCACCTGTGCCAGTGCCAGGCTCCCGTGGGCTGATCATATCACCACATAATATTTTGTGCTCTCCCTCTCAAAACATTAAAAACAATGAACAATGTAATGAGCCATAAAACACTTCCGGTAAGCCTGAGACAACTTGCTCTGGAACGCCATCCAAGAGGACTGAGAGCGCCATTAACAGCCTATTTCAGGCTGCTGTCGCCATCTGGTGGCTCACCCAAGAACAGCAATAAAAAAAACACTGCGGGGCTTTGAGGGGAAAAAAACCTGCAAGTCCAGGTGTTGAAACGCACACCTTATTCCAGGAACAGTTCGGACAACAAGTGTTGGCAGTATCATGCTATAATAATAATAATAATAATAATAATATAATAATAGGTCGCAGAAAAATGCTGTTTTCATCAGGAGGGACTGGGAAGCGCCAGACGGACGGAGCCAAACACAGGCGAACCAACGCGAAGCTTCAGTCGAAAGAGATCTGCATTTAGGGCAAAGATCCATAACCCCACAAGACAATGACCCCAGGCACATGAAAAAACAACACACGAATGGGTTAAAAACATAGAGGCCAGCATTTTGGAAGGGCCCAGCCAAAACTCAGACTTCAGTCCCACCAATAATCTGTGGTCTGACCTGAAAATCACTGTTCACAGATTCTGCCAAGTTAGACTGAGAGTGTTTCCAACTTTTCGTGGAGAACTGGGCAAAAATCCCTGAATCTACGTGTTCAAAGTTCACACAGGCATACCCAACAGAGCTGCAACGTCGTCCAAGGATAAAAACCTGTCGATAAATTGCTAGCTAGCCGGGATAACAAGCTTGCCGTGAGACCATTTTGACCTAAAACCCAGCTGAATTTTCATATTGGTTAGGTGACAAGTGACGGCGAACTTGTCATGAAGCTAGCTGGCATTCAAACCCGGTTTCAGAGAGTCTTTGACAGACATAGAAAGACGCTGTGTGTACACTGCGTGACCACCATTTTAAAAAGCAAGACAGAGCTAGGGAGATTAATTTGATTTAGTTATGGTTTCATGCGATTTTTAAAAATAATCTAATGACAAAAATAACCAAAATTAGTGCTAATCATATGGCATAAAACGTGAAGGAACTTTCCTGATAGAATCATTGTTTTCGTAGATTTAACGACCAGAGGTTCGGTGAAAGTAGAACTATCAACGAGAGTTTTGCATAACAGCGGTCCACATAGAGCTATCAACGAGAGTTTTGCTTGACAACGGTAAAACAATATGCCAAAAAAGCCGCGGAAGAATGTTTCAATTTCAGTCGATTAAGTCGATAAAAATCAATAATATAAAAGTAACCATGCACTCACCGGCCACTTTATTAGGTACACCTTGCTAGTACTGGGTTGTCTTCTGCTGCTGTAGCCCACCTGCTTCAAGGTTCGACGTGTTATGCGTTCAGAGATGCTCTGCTGCATACCGCGGTTGTAACGAGTGGTTATTTGAGTTATTGTTGCCTTTCTATCAGCTCGAACCAGTCTGGCCATTCTCCTCTGACCTCTGCCATCAACAAGGCATTTTCGCGCAGAGAACTGCCGCTCACTGGATATTTTCTCTTTTTCGGACCATTCTCTGTAAACCCTAGAGATGGTTGTGCGTGAAAATCCCAGTAGCCTAGAGCAGCAGTTTCTGAAATACTCAAACCAGCCCGTCTGGCACCAACAACCATGCCACGTTCAAAGTCACTTAAATCACCTTTCTTCCCCGTTCTGATGCTTGGTTTGAACTTCAGCAGATTATCTTGACTATGTCTACATGCCTAAATGCATTGAGTTGCTGCCATGTGATTGGCTGATTAGATATTTGCGTTAACGAGTTGAACAGGTGTACCTAATAAAGCGGCCGGTGAGTGTATAGTCACTGTTGGTAACCCGTTGTATTAGTGGAATAAGCTGTTAGTGGAATAAGCTGCTGTCTCGGCTTCGTCTCGGCCGCTTCACCACTGCCGTCGTACATTATTTTCCAATAACGGGACATCCCGTCGTGGTTTGTAACTTACTTCAGCAATTCAACATTCAGCTATAACAATTTGGATTAAGTCTAATGGACAGTTGCATTTGTCTAGCCTGATTTTTTAGAAATTCGTAACTCTAACTGAATACGTTAAAAGGGGTCATTAACACATTTTTATATCCCCGATAAAACAACAATAAAAAAAACTCTGCATATTAATAACAGGTACTTAACTGACCACTGTTGGCCATGAATGCTTCCAGTCTTCTCTAAAAAATAACTGAAGGCCACTGACCAAGAAAAATTCTTAAAGAGGGTGAACAGGACACGTGGGGCGATCAGGACACACGGGGCGATCAGGACACGTGGGGCGATCAGGACACGTGGGGCGATCAGGACACACGGGGCGATCAGGACACGTGGGGCGATCAGGACACACGGGGCAATCAGGACACATGGGGCGATCAGGACACGTGGGGCGTAGCCTACAGGACACGTGGGGCGATCAGGACACGTGGGGCGATCAGGACACACGGGGCAATCAGGACACATGGGGCGATCAGGACACGTGGGGCGTAGCCTACAGGACACGTGGGGCGATCAGGACACACGGGGCGATCAGGACACATGGGGCGTAGCCTACAGGACACATGGGGCGATCAGGACACATGGGGCGTAGCCTACAGGACACGTGGGGCGATCAGGACACATGGGGCGTAGCCTACAGGACACATGGGGCGATCAGGACACATGGGGCAAAGCCTACAGGACACATGGGGCGATCAGGACACACGGGGCGATCAGGACACATGGGGCGTAGCCTACAGGAAACACGAGGCGTACAGGACACGTGGTGCGAAGAAGGGTGAGTCTCGCCTTGCCAGGAGATCCGGAAAGGGAAGTGTCTGTGGGGGTGCTGGGTGGCGCGTTAAGGAAATGATGTTTACGTGCATGGATGCATTCCATAGTCACTGGTGTGTATGAGTGATCAGTTCTATCTCTGTAGTTCTGCTGTGTATGAGGTTCTTATCTCTGGGGTTCTGCTGTGTATGAGGTTCTTATCTCTGTGGTTCTGCAGCGTATGAGTTTACAATCATAGTAGCCTGTATTTCATATGCAGATGCGGGCTTTTATTAAGTTTATTAAATTTATTTCCAAATAACAACAAAAAAAATTTGATCAACAAAGCTTATACTTATGGGTGAAGTGTTTTGGGAACAAAAGCAATGTGATATTTCACAAACAACAATATCAATATGGCCATATGTGTGTGCATGTGAATAGGTTTTCAACTGAGCATTGCACTTTTAAGAGAGTAATTGTGAGAATGTAGTGTGAAAGTGATTATAGGACTGAAGTAATGTGAGCAGGAGTGTGTGTGTGAGTGTGTGTGAGAGGTTATGTGAGTAGGGCAGTGTGTGTGAGAGGTTATGTGAGTAGGGTAGTGTGTGCAAGAGTGTGTGTAAGTGTGTCCAGCATACAGCCCCAAGCAGCCTGCTCATATCCCACCAGCTTCCTGGGCCATCAGCTCCACCCCCTCTGCAGTCCAGGCCACACCCCTCGGCAACAGCTCCGCCTTTCGGGGGGGAGGGGGGGGTTGGCAGGTACTT
Organism: Anguilla japonica; assembly: GCA_025169545.1. NCBI lineage: Eukaryota > Metazoa > Chordata > Actinopteri > Anguilliformes > Anguillidae > Anguilla > Anguilla japonica. The sequence continues at coordinate 65,719,188 of CM045887.1, forward strand.
CCTGTCACACACAGTCTTCATACTGTGGGAAACAAATTCAGCTGGGGTTACTGCCACACTATATCTTACTAGCACAAACGTACACATACACACAAACACGCACACGCTCACACACACACACAAGCACACATATGCGTGCGCACGCACACACTCACGCACACACACACACACACGCGCGCACACACACACACAAGCACACACATGCGTGCGCACGCACACACTCGCACACACTCACACGCACACACACACATACACGCACACACGCACGCACACACACACACACACACACACACACACACAAGCACACACATGCGTGCGCACGCACACACTCGCACACACTCACACGCACACACACATACACGTGCGCACGCACACACTCGCACACACACACTCTCACGCACACGCACACACACACACTCGCACACACACACACACACGCACACGCGCACACACACACACGCACACGCGCACACACACACACACACACGCACACATACTCACGCATGCACGCACGCATACTCTACCCTAACCACAGTGCCCACGGGCCCCAAAATGAAACACTGCCCTCTGAATCTGTCTCCAGAACTGACAGAAATAAAAACGTCAGAACTAAAGCTGAGAAGCAGGAGCCTGTAATCAGGAAGCCCCCCCCCCCCCCCCCCGCCCGCGCTTTAAGGGGGGGCACAGCACCACACACACAAAAGAAGAGAAGAAAAGAGCGTCAGCAGCGAGCACGTCACACACTCCTCGCCCTGACACCACAGGATGAAAACTCACTTCCTGGCACACAGAGGACGCGGGAGCGAGGCCTAGTCTGTTTCTCCGATCACGTCAACCTCCCCCTCCTCTTCCTCAGATGGCTCCCTGTCACACAGCTCCACCCCCCTGTCACACAGCCCTGCCCCCGTGGTTTCCAGGAGCAGGTCAATGGGCGGAGGGGCGGGGCTAGAACACTCCATCACATCCACCTCCGCTTCCTCTTCGTCCAGCTCCCAGCTTCCTGTTGACCTCTCCCTGACCGCCCAGCATGGGTCAGACAGGTTCAAGGTCACACCATCGCTCCTCTCTGACCCTGGAAAGACCACTAGTCAAATGACAGCACACCTCACACCCTACTTCACACCTGTGAATACCAGGGATTATGTTTTCATTTTGCTTCGTTCTGAACAAAAACCGTTTCATAATGTCCATCCAGCATTCAGTCCACATAAATTAATGTAATAATGCTTAGTAACATTCTCGTGATGATGTCACAATGGTATCTAAACATGCAAAAAAAAAGTTCAAAAGTGCAACAAAATCATGAAAGTGTTGTCATAGTAATAGTAAACGGCACCCAATTGAGACCCAAGACACCAGGTGAATTGAGTTAACAGTGTAATCAACTGCTCTAATTGATTCATGAAGTTTAGAGTCACAATGAAAACCAGTAGACCCTGTAGCTCTCCAGGACCAGGGTTGGAGACCACTGCCCTAAGACGAGTATCCATTTACAGGGCCTGACTTTTAACAAACTGGACTGAAGATTGAGGTTTGCAAGGAGAAAAAAAAACTGTAATAAAATATCATAACGTTATTAACCGGTTTACAACCGGTTTTCTCTCCGGAACACCTGAAAATGATTTCGTTTCTGTTTTCGTTTTTGTTCCATGAAAAATGTATTTAGTTTTTGTTTCCATTCCCTGAACCTTTTCTAATCGCTGGTGAAAACTGACTGTTATTAGCATCATGGAAATAAAAAGCCAAAATGGCGGACGTACTAATAAACTGAAACCAAATTTGGCATAATGACACTCCCTAGAGGTCTGTCTGTTACTGTTCTGTCTCATCAAAAAATGATCACTTTCCTTTGCAAATGTTTTAAATTGATTCATTACTTTGGCCAGTTTTTAGTTAACATTTAAAGAGGAGCAGCCAAAGTGTCAATCAGTGAACGTAGTTCCCCTCTGAAACAAACTACACAGACTGCTTAATCATCCAGTTCCCTCAATAAATTAAGCTCTCAAATTACACTAGTCCCTCCAACTTATTTCTCAAAGTAAGCAAATTCTCTGAATTAAACTAGCTTCCCCAAATTTACGTGCTAGTCTAAAAAAATGAGTTTTCTCAAAATAAACCTGCTCTCTGAAGTCAGGGGTGTTCTTAAGTCAGGGAGGTTCTGGAAGGAGTGTACCTGTGCAGGACGGCTGCTGGGTGTGGCCACTCTCACCTGGCTGTGATTGGCCGGGCCCCTCCTCCTCCATCCTCCTCCTCTCAGATTCTCCTCCGGCAGGGTCAGCCCCCTCTCCATCACTCCCTCTCTGTTCTTGGCCGGTCCCTCCTTCCGTTGGCCCCATCTGTCTGATGACGCTGTTCTCCACGCCTCCTCCCACTCTCACTCCGTCCAGCTCCCTCCGTTCTGCGTGAGTCACTCGTTCCAGAATGGCTGTGGAGTCTCCCATAACCACGTCTATCAGCTCTGTCCCCATAAACACGTCTATCAGCTCTGTCCCCGTGGGCTGGGCCCGGGGACGCTGGGGCTGGGGGGGCTGGGCCCGGGGGGTACTTCCTCCCTCTCCCATTACCTCCACCTCCTCATCCTCGTTCTCTGCAGCGATGACATCACACACACTCTCACTGTATCTGACTGCATCTGCATGAGCTGTGGCAGTGGCCTGGTCTTCCTCTCTCTCAGCTGTGGGTGTGGCCTGGTCTTCCTCCCTCCTCTCTCAGCTGTGGGTGTGGCCAGGTCTTCCTCTCTCTCCTCTCTCAGCTGTGGGTGTGGCCTGGTCTTCCTCTCCTCCTCTCTCAGCTGTGGGTGTGGCCTGGTCTTCCTCTCTCTCAGCTGTGGGTGTGGCCTGGTCTTCCTCTCTCTCGGCTGTGGGCGTGGCCTGGTCTTCTCTCCTCCTCTCTCAGCTGTGGGTGTGGCCTGGTCTTCCTCTCCTCCTCTCTCAGCTGTGGGTGTGGCCTGGTCTTCCTCTCTCTCAGCTGTGGGTGTGACCAGGTCTTCCTCTCTCTCGGCTGTGGGTGTGGCCTGGTCTTCCTCTCCTCCTCTCTCAGCTGTGGGTGTGGCCTGGTCTTCCTCTCCCTCAGCTGTGGGTGTGGCCTGGTCTTCCTCTCTTCGGCTGTGGGTGTGGCCTGGTCTTCCTCTCTCTCGGCTGTGGGTGTGGCCTGGTCTTCTGTAGTCTCTCCCACCTGCTCCCCCACCCCCAGCTCCGCCCCCCCACTCTCTTCCTCATCGTTCGCCCTCCCCCCGCCAGTCCTGCCGTTCTCCTCCACACCTCCGTCAGGCCTGCTCCTCTGTGGATCAGGGTCTTCCATCCTTCCTTCCCTTCTCTCCTCCATCACTCCATCCCGGCCCATCTCCCCCCGCTGAACTATCCCCATCCCTCCTGCCGTCTGCTCACCCTCATTCTCCTCCACGTCTCTCTCTCCACCTGCCTCCTCCTTTCCCCTGGCCCCCCCCCTTTCTTCCTCTCCGTGGATGCTGCTCAGCTGGGCCACAGCCGACGGGGTCCCGGGTTCATCTTCCCAGCATGCTCTGCTTTTTGGGGTCCTCAGGGAAGGCGCCTGGCTGCTGGGTATGATCACCCTCCTCCACTTCCTTGGTGATTTGTGCCCATGCTCTCCCACCTGTCCAACAGAGCCGCCCGGAGCCAAAATGGACACCGGTCCTGCGGTCTCCTCTTCCAGTCTCCTTTTCTTAGGTGGTCTGCCTCGGCCTCGCTTTGGGGGACCCTCTCGCCCGGGGGTGCAGCTCAGGGTTGACAGCGTTGGTCTGACTCTCTGCAGGCAGACCTCCTGCTGCTTTACTGGCAGAGCTCCGCCCGCCTGGTCTGCACAGACATCCGACTTTCGTACTTTATCTGCGCAGACGGCAGAACTCTTCAGCCCATCTGCGCAGACTGCAGAACTCTTCAGCCCATCTGCGCAGACTGCAGACCTCTTCAGTCCGGCTGCGCAGACCGCAGACCTCTTCAGTCCGGCTGCGCAGACAACAGACCTCTTCAGTCCAGCTGCGCAGACCGCAGTCTTCTTCAGCCCATCTGCGCAGACCGCAGTCCTCCTCACTTTACCTGTGCAGGCTGCAGCTGTCTTGGCTTCATCTGCACAGATACAAGGCTTCTTTGGCTTCCCTGCGAATCTGTCCGACTCTCGAATGTTTTCCGCACAGCCGGCTGCTCTCTTTGAGCAGACGTTAGCATTCCGCAGTGTGACTGCGCAGACGCTGGCTCGGTCAGGCTTCACCAAGGGGGCCTCAAAGTGTGTGGGTGCACAGTCACTCACTGTCAGGGGCTTTCTGACCCTGCCCCAGCCCCGCCCAACACTCCTGGCCCCGCCCCTGCCCCGCCCAACACTGCTGGCCCCACCCCTGCTCTGCCCAACACTGCTGGCCCCGCCCCTGCCCTGCCCAACACTGCTGGCCCCGTCCCAGCCCTGCCCAACACTGCTGGCCCCACCCCTACTCTGCCCAACACTGCTGGACCCGCCCCTGCCCTGCCCAACACTGCTGGCCCCACCCCTGCTCTGCCCAACACTGCTGGACCCGCCCCTGCCCTGCCCAACACTGCTGGCCCCACCCCTGCCCCCACCCCTGCCCCGCCTTACACTGCTGGACCCGCCCCTGCCCTGCCCAACACTGCTGGCCCCGCCCCTGCCCCGCCTAACACTGCTGGCCCCGCCCCTGCCCCGCCCTACACTGCTGGCCCCGCCCCAGCTCCGCCCAACACTGCTGACCCCGTCCTTGCCCCGCCCAACACAGCTGGCCCCGCCCATGCTCCACCCCATTTTCTGTACTCCTCCGTGGCCCTCTGCCTGCTTCATCTTCTTTTGGCCTCTCTGCTCCTTGCTCTCTTCCTCTTTCCATTCCTTCCTCTTCCTCCTTTCATCCAAAGGCAAACCCCGGGTCACAATCTTCCTCCTTCCAGCCTCTTCCACAGCCCCTGTCCGGCCCCCCCTAGCCACTCCCCTTGGGCTGCCGTGCTGCCCTCGTCTGCGCTTGGGTGGACAGAGGGATGATGGGACTTGTAGTCCGTCAGGTAGGGGGGTGGACAGGATGTGCAGCGGGACGGGGAAGGGACAGAGCCACGGTGGGAGGGGCTGGGGAGGCAGAGCGGCTGGGCCTGAGGGGGGAGAAGCAGAGGGGTGCAGCCCTGCTTCTGCGCCGAGAGGAGAGAGACAGTCCGGCAGGTGCAGCTCATCCATCCTGAGCCTGATGGGCGGAGGCGGAGAGAGGAACTCTGGGATTCGTAGTTCTCTCCAGGGAGATGAGGAGTGGCCCAGGGTTGACTGGGCCGCCGGAACAGAAGGGGCCTGCGAGATTGCACTGGTTGCTGGGGTGATGCTGGGTGCTGGGTGCCCACCTGTGCCAGCTCCAGGCTGGGTCAGACTCCCTAGGTCTCCGCTGGTGACTGCACCTCCACCGTCACTGTGTCCAGGTGCAGATCTCTCCCAGGCCCCATCCGCGTGATTCTCCCGTGAAAACAGGAAGCGATCCAGGATGTGCAGCTCGTCCGAGGCTTGCTGGGGAAGCCTGGGATATGTAGTCTCATGGGAACTTATGTACCTGGATTGGCGGTTGGTGGGAAGAGGGCCATCCTGAGTCCTTGAGCACATCAGCCCTGTGGAAAACAGGTCACTGATTGGAGAAATGTGCCATACCCACACAAGCTGAGCACCAATGGCTGAAGGTGGCTAAGAATACAGAACAGACTGTCGCTAGACTTCCTGAACTGAGCGAGTCTATGAATGTTTCAAACATGGCGGCTCGCATCATGGGGCAAATACTGATTTTACAATTCAGGTACTCAACACTGAACAGAAAGACACAGGCCCAGATTTAGCCCTGCTAGCACACCCAGCCCTGTGTGAGCTGTAAACTCTGTGTTAAATTATACCTTATTTACATGGAACCTCATTTACACAGTGCAGTGTGTTCACATTGAGCATTCACACTCAGCATCAACACTCAGAATCAACACTGAGCATCAACACCAAGCATTCACACTGAGCATCAACACTGACTGAGCATCAACACTGAGCATTCACAATGAGAATTCACACTGAGCATTCACAATGAGAATTCACACTGAGCATCAACACTGACTGTTCAGACTGAGCATTAGAACTGAGGATTCACACTGAGCATCAACACTGAGCGTTCACAATGAGAATTCACACTGAGCATCAACACTGACTGTTCATTCTGGGCATTAACACTGAGCATTCACACTGAGCGTTCACACTGAGTAATCCTCTCACTGTTCTTCGGCCTTGGTGACTCTGTGATTTGGGGGCACTGGTAAGGACAGGGGCCAGAAGCGCCGGTTCCAAAATCTCCTGGTGAGGGTTCCAGAATCCTGCTGTCGCCATGGCCACCAGCATCCGTCTCCACGACGATGGGGGGCAGGATGTTGAGACCCATCATGATGTCATCCAGGAGTTTTTCGATCTGCTCGTCGGAGTCCTCGGGGATGGGCGGAGCTGGGGCGAGGGGCACAGGGTTGTGGGCAGGGTGGATGTGCTGAAGAGGGAGGGGTCTGTGGGGAGGGGGAGGGGGGAGATGAGTATGGGTTGGGGGTGAGGTCATGGTGGATGGAGGGGTGAGTGACAGGCCTCTGCAGATCCTCTGGGGGAGGGCGGAGCCCACTGAGAGCCCACTCGGCCTCTTCACCTCTGGGAGACCATCCTGCGGGGGGGGGGGGGGGGGGGGGGGGGGGTTGGGGGGGGGAGGGAAGGAGGGTAATAAAGCCTCATTGCATAAAAACAGATACAAACTGATACGGAAAGACGTCTGTGTGGACAGCGGTCTCTGTTTCCTTCAGAACTCGACCCTTATTTGACTGTATGTTGGGTGAAGGACTGGTCGGCTCGCTACTGAAGTGAACTGTGAGGATCCTTTATCGTGTTCTGTGCTCAGATGCCTAACTAATACTCTAGTCATCACCATGCAACACAAACACAATCACAGCACCACTGGGTTCATTGGGTGTACCCAGTGGTGCACTAGTGCCATGGAAACCGTTTCCGAACAAGCTCCTAGACTCCGGCTATAAATCCATCCTTCTGCCTTTTATAAGAGCTGAAACAGTCATTTTATGGTCATTTTATGGTCATTTGCAGTCATTTACGGTTGTGTATGGTAGGTGTGGTCACGTATGGTTGTTGTGGTCATGTATGGTTGTGTACGGTTGTTGTGGTCATGTATGGTTGTGTATGGTTGTTGTGGTCGCATATGGTTGTGTACGGTTGTTGTGGTCATGTATGGTTGTGTACGGTTGTTGTGGTCATGTATTGTTGTGTACAGTTGTTGTGGTCATGTATGGTTGTGTACGGTTGTTGTGGTTATGTATGGTTGTTGTGGTCATGTATGGTTGTTTCCCAGCTGTTGGACATGCATGTGCTGCTCTGTACTGGGTCTGTAGCTATATCAGCAGGAGAATGTCTGTCAGACCTGGGCCCTGGCAGACCCCACAGCACAAAGAAAAAAAAAACCTTTAAATCAAACACAGACACATACATATAAAGATCCAAATGCCAGGGCAGAAATGACCAATAGACCAGACAACCCCGGCACACTGTACTAGTTAAAGCAGAAGAGCTAAAAAAAAAAAAAAAAAAAACAAAGGCCCACCCACCTTGCTCCAGGCGAGTCTGCTGAGCGTGGGCTGGTTTTGCCGATGTCTCAGGCCCCACCCCCTACTGCTGGAGTGCCCGCCCCTGGGGGTAGAGACTGCGCCCTCCTCCCGCACACTGACGATCTCCCACAGCTTGCCACTGGACTGCCGCCTCAGTCTGATCTTGATGGATATGCGTCGATCCCTCTGCCGGGCCCTGCCCTTCATCCCTCTGCTCCTCATCCTCCCCACCTTTCCCCGCACAGTGCAGCTGGGAATCAGAAAACAGCTGCTGCCCGGACTGAGACTGCCCCCATGATCACACTGCTCCGCCCTATCTCCACCCCAACCCTGCCTAGCTCCGCCCCCCTGCTCACGTTGCTCCGCCCTATCTCCACCCCAACCCTGCCTAGCCCCGCCCCCACTGCTGAGGACAGCCCCGCCCCCGCTGCTGAGGACAGCCCCGCCCCCGCTGCTGAGGACAGCCCCGCCCCCGCTGCTGAGGACAGCTCCACCCCTGGATTCTGTGGCTGTGGGGCTGCAGCTCTCGGCTGGAAACACAGGAGTTGGGGGGGAACCGGACCCTTCACGGGCTGCACCAACACCAGCAGAGCCACACGAGTCAGCGGGGGAGGGGGCAATAGAACCTGCACCCGGGGCAAGAGCAGAGGCACAGCCCATAGGTGGGGCAGCCGTGACATCATCACTCAGCGCCACAGGAGCAGAGCCTGCCTTTGTTGGCGAGATGCCAATTTGCCCGGGGGCTGCAGACGACGACAGAGCAAAATAGTCATCGCTGCTCTCTGGTGGCACTGTGGAAGAGCGGGCCTGGCACTGCCCGTCAGCACTGCCCGGTGTGGGGAGGGACGGTGACGTCATGGTTAGAGAGTGAGGAGGTTTTGGCATGCCCACATCTGTGTCTATCTGTGTGCCACTGATGGTGCCTGGCCCTTCCCCCTCCCCCTCTCCTCTCCTCCCTCCCTCCCCCTCTCCTCTCTTCCCCCCATCTCCTCTCCTCTCTCCCTCCCCCTCTCCTCTCCTCCCCCCCTCTCCACTCCTCCCTCCCTCCCCCTCTCCTCTTCCCCTCTCCTCCTCCTCCAGGAGCCCCTGGATGCCCAGGCTGGCCGCCGCCTGCAGCAGCTCCTCCCGCTCGGCAGGCCCCTCCCCCTGCAGCCGGCCCGAGTACAGGAAGCCCACCAGCCTGAGCAGAGGCTCCGCCCCCACGGCCTGCAGCTCCAGCAGCCGGCTCCGCCCAGGGGGAGGGGCGGGGCCACTGCACAAAACCTGTGCCAGGGCGGGGCTCAGCGCGGCCAGCACACAGCTGTGAGCTGGAACGGAGATACCTGAAGGGGGGGAAGGGAGGGGGAGGGTGAGTGGGGGGAGGGAAAGGGAGGGAGAGCGGGGGGAGAGAGAGAGTGGGGGGGAGGGTGAGCGAGGGAAAGGGAGGGAGAGAGAGCAGAGGGTGAGTACTGGGTCACTGCGCTGAGATGCCAGGTGGAGTACAGGCGCTCGCTCACCCTCAGCCTGCAGGAGGGTGTCGCAGAACAGACTGCGTCTCTGCTGCCTCTGCAGCTCCCCCAGCAGCGTCTGCTCGAACCCGGGCCTCTGCCACCGCCACATCTCCACCCTGCCACAGGGGGGAGCTGTCATCTACATCACACCGCCGCACGTCCAAAATGCACACATCACACTTGCAACCCATTCACTCAGCCAGGCATCTGCTGGGAAATCAAACCTGCAATCGCTGAGACACAACCCCAGTTCCCTAAGCACGCACCTCCATTTCACAACCACACTGGCTGGTCGACATGTCATGAGTAAAGGTTGTGTTTAAAATTTTAAACACAGCTTTTATGAAGGCTATTAAACAAAGCTATTTCCTGTCTGCTTGCATGTTGGAGATCCATCTCAGTCAAATGGGTTGTATGGCCCGGGGCTGTATCAGTAACAAGCCAAACTTGTTACTGGATTCACAGCGCTCTGACTTTACAGACACTGTGTGCCAGCAACAATAGCAACCGCAATGAAGAACACGGACAGAAACTACCATTAGCCAGTCATTTCATTAACACGACTTAAGAGCAGCAACATTAGCTCGCATTAGACAGAAAGACGACGATAATGTTCTCGATAATATGACTAGCTGAAGTAATTCTGTCCCCAATAAAAATGTCTTGGTTGTCGACGTTTAAGTAAGCCGTACGGTTTGAGGAAGATCTGTTCATTAGGTTTAAAGTTCTAACATTATTAGCGCAACTCATTCAATTCAGCGCGTTCGACAACGTGCAACTTGGTCCAGTGAACTGTTCCTTTTCGCAAATGTCACAGTATTGGAGACGTTACGCCGGCTAATAGTTTCTCCTCTATGGGGGATCAATATCACAATAAATTAATTACGTTAAATTATTACTGAACTGAATAAAAGACACATAGGCAGGAAGCGGGGAGAGGAGGCGGAATCAAAGGCTGTGTGAGACTGCGGAACAAACAACGCAGACAGATTAAAGATCCTGAAATGAAATTCAATTAATCATTTTTTGTAACTGAAACCCCCATAGACCTCCTCAGTATTTCGCCATAACAGGCACAACGGGTTTCTAGCTGGTCCATAACGACATCGGCTGAGCAGCGTACTGAAAACAGGACACGCAAAACCGGCATCAAGTTACACAGACTTACACTGCCAGTTACCTTTCTGGCTGCTACACGCCAATTAGCTTCATACTCAGCTGTATAGCAAGTCTAACGTTTGCTAACAGGTAAAAAACTGCAACATGAAAAACGGCCAAACAATGTTTTTGAACTAGCTTGCTTGTTATTTAGTAGTGACAAGCTGTTTGTTGGTAAATAACTTTAATCTGGTCCAAAAAAAAAAAAAAAACTCCTGTCAAAACAGCTAAACTGCAGCACATCAACAGAATGAAACCAGAAGCTGACTCGGATCCTACTTTAACTTTTAATGGCTCAGAATGGGCAGCGATAAAGGGATTAGGACCGTGTTATTTCGACTACCTGCTGGTAATGCAAACATAAATCCAGATAATGGCACACACATCCCCAGCTAACGCACCCCCGCTGTATGACGCTCGCTAAGGCGTTAGCTAGCAGCTAGGCCAGAAATTTCTGATCGCTTCATGCCGACTCCCGGGGCAGAACATACGACAAACTTGCTAATGTGCAGCTCAATGGTATTGAATTCCAACCAGAGCTGGCTAACCTGTGGGCCACAAACAAACCACAAACCGTTCGCCAATGAACTCCAAGGGTGCAGGGAAAACACACAAGTTCTAAAAAGTGCACCTGCTTACCTGTGGAAAGTTCGCTTAAAGTCGTTTTAGAGTTCTTAGTCAAAGCAACTTTAGCTTAGAATATAAATCAACAAATGTTTTCAAGACGTATTCTTGCTGCTATGGTTTATTTTATTTTTTAGAACGGTGATATAGCTAGCAGGTTCGATTTTTACACGCGCTAACGTCAACCGTTGAGAAACAATAGAGGGGGGTGTTGGGAAACTGCTGGCCCTTAACGGCCATTTCGGCTCTTTTTCGGGCGACGGTTCCACACCTGGACGGTCACCATAAACAATGTCTGACCTTTACAGTTCGATCCGCAATGGTGGCAGCATGCCTGGGCGTGGCACTTCAACTTTACTTGTCTAAATTCTACAGGGTTTTCTACGATTTTGCCATCATTTTACAATCCGCGATTTTAAAAAGTCAGGTGACAAACGTATTGCACGCAAAATTTGCATTTTAAAAACTGAAACGTTTGATTATAAATAAGAAATATATATAAGAAATATTTTAAAATAGTGTGTAGATGCCAAGATTTGTACCAGAAATGTTAACTGTAATAGGATTATAGTTGAAGCCAACAACAGTAAATGTAGGCATAGCCTGAATATTACAGGTCCTTTAACACAAGGCAAATTCTGACCCCACAATCAGCCGGTCACAGCCGAAATCAAGATTTGTGAGACAAGGAGATTTCCAGTGTTCAGTTGTCCTGTTTTGGTGATCATGTGGCCGCTGCAGCCTCGTCTTGCGGTTCTTAACTGACCGCAGTGGGAACCGGCGCGGTCACTTCCTGTAGCCCATCCACTTCAAGGTTCGCCAGGCTGTGCATTCAGAGATGCCCTTCTGCACACCTTGTTGTAAACAGCGATTATTTGAGCATTTGTGTCCTTTCTGTTAACTCGAACAAGTCTTCCCCTTCTCCTCTGACCAGCTGCTTGGATCACACCCATTTTAATGTTTTTTTGAACAAAAACTGAAACCTCTTCCCCAAGTCTGCATGCTTTATATGTTGAGTTGTAGCCGCACAATTTTCTGTGTGGAAGAGTAGGCTCTGCACAGGTGTTAATGTGGCCTTCTCACATTCACACTCAGGGTAAGGGTGACTTAACCTCACACAGCACAGCCTGCACATCAGACACAGTGCTTCTCACATTCACACTCAGGGTAAGGCTGACTTAACCTCACACAGTACAGCCTGCACATCAAACACATGCTTCTCACATTCACACTCAGGGTAAGGCTGACTTAACCTCACACAGTACAGCCTGCACATCAAACACATGCTTCTCACTTCAACATCACGCCACCTTCATGCACTCAGAAATCACAGCACGAAGTCAGCTCTGAAAAAAAAGATTTTTATTTAAAAAACAAAGAAAACAGTATTGCTAGTTACATACTTCAGTGAAAGAAATGTGCAACTTTAAAGAAGGCAAAGATGTTTTTAATGATTTAACTATCAATTAGTGTTATAATGGCTGACAAGCTGAGCCATGGCCTCCGCTTAAAGAAATCATCCATATAATTTCAGAATAAAAAAAACTGATTGCATAAGCATTTATCAACCACACCCTCAAAACAAGAATCCCCAAATCTTAAGACAATATATATATAAAAAATGCATAAAAACCCGAACGAAAAAAAAAGAAAAAATTAAAAAGGGTTTTCTTTTCATATAAAGTTATATGTGCTTAATTCTTTTTATCAAAAACAAAACAAAACAAAAAAAAAGATCAGGTCTATACTCCCAATCACTCCTGAACATAAAATTTCTCCCAAATTGTAAAGCGGTGAGAAAGGCACCCACTCTGTCCCCCTCCCCCATGTGCCCGGCCCTCAGTCCCTCCAACGGTCTCTGAGCCCGCCCTGCAGACACGGCCTTCAGACCCACTGCGGCGCTGAGACACATCCAGCGGCAAGCCGCCAAGCGCCAGCCTTATTAGAGCAAATGGCCTCCAGGAACTAATCAATCACCAGTCAAACCAGCCGTCCTTTCAGGCAGGGTTTAAATAAAGTAGTAAGGCTATAGGAAACCCTGTGTGTGGGCGGAGCCTAGCCACAGTGTGATGGCAAACCCTGTGTGGGCGGAGCTTAGCCGTAGTGTGATGGCAAACCCTGTGTGTGGGCGGAGCCTAGCCGTAGTGTGATGGCAAACCCTGTGTGTGGGCGGAGTCTAGCCGTAGTGTGATGGCAAACCCTGTGTGTGGGCGGAGTCTAGCCGTAGTGTGACGGCAAACCCTGTGTGGGCAGAGCCTAGCCGTAGTGTGATGGCAAACCCTGTGTGTGGGCGGAGTCTAGCCGTAGTGTGATGGCAAACCCTGTGTGTGGGCGGAGTCTAGCCGTAGTGTGATGGCAAACCCTGTGTGGGCAGAGCCTAGCCATAGTGTGATGGCAAACCCTGTGTGTGGGCGGAGCCTAACTGTAGTGTTTATTCAGCCACTTGCTGGGTTCTGAGACCAAGATGAACAGCCATCTTTCTGCAGCGATGCCTCATTACTACAGTAAAGTCCACAGTTACAAGACCAAAAACTACAAATCCCATCAATACTGGCAGAGACCCTGGTCTTAATGCAGTCTCTCCATCCTGGACACACTGTAAAGTGAGAACTTTGGAACCTTTCTAAGCGGAACCCCTTGGACCATAAGAATTAGAAACGGATTACTAATCTGCGGCCGTTTCAGTTCAGATTAAACAGGACTCCTGCCCCCGGGGATAAATCAGGTACTTTCATTCTACATAAATACATAAAACGCACTATTATCCAAATAATGTCATCAGCCCGACCACACCCGGAACGAGGCTGACGATCAGACTCCCAGTGCCTATATTGTAGGACCAAACATTCATCTGTAGATTTTTCTACTAAACCTGAGGCTACAGAGGGTCTGAAAGGATCCTAAATTCATGCTCAACTTCAGCTAATGGCTCATTTTGGCTTCCAATATGGAGTTTTTACAGATAAGAGAGCGGATGTTCACAGATTTACAAGGAGCCGGTGCCACATTGACATAGGAGGGAAGGGGGGGTGGGGAGGTGAAGGAGAGTGAGAACAGAAGAGGAGGGGGAAGGAAAGGATATTAAAGTATGAGGGAGGTGGAGAGGAGACACAGATGGTCTTAAGTTCAGAGAAAGCTCATCAATCTAAAGCAGTATAAATCAACAGGAAAGCTCTATACCACAGTCTCTCTCAATTTACATACTGCGGGGCCACAACTGCTAAATTGTATTTACAGGAAAGGGTCCAAAACAAACGTCCAATGAGCTGCGAGGCTGGATGCAGGGGGGAGGGAGTAAGGACGATGGCATCAGCAGGAAGACACGCCCCCTTGTGAAGAGTCATCACTACGAATCATTACCACATCAGCAGTAATTATGATTGTCAGAAAAAGAGTGCTTTGAGGAAAGAGAGCTTTGAATAAAGATGGAGAATGCACTGTTTACAGATTGCTGCTGTGCCCAAGAGATTCCCACAGCCTACAGGGACAGGCCATCTGAACACTGCCCAGAGGCTCCTCCCTGGTACACTACACCACTCACCAGAGGAGACACCTCACAGTTGCGCAGTGGTGTTGGGTTGTTTGGTCACTGGGCCCCCCTGGTCTTAGAGGAGAGACCTTACAGCTGTACAGTGGTGTTGGGTTGTTTGGTCAGTGAGGCCCCCTGGTCCTAGAGGAGTGGCCTTACAGCTATATAGTGGTGTTGGGTTGTTGGGCAAGTGGGGCCCCCTGGTCTTAGAGGAGAGACCTTACAGCTGTAGTGGTGTTGGGTTGTTGGGTCAGTGGGGCCCCCTGGTCTTAGAGGAGAGACCTCACAGCTGTAGAGTGGTGTTGGGTTGTTGGGTCAGTGGGGCCCCCTGGTCTTAGAGGAGAGACCTCACAGCTGTAGAGTGGTGTTGGGTTGTTGGGTCAGTGGGGCCCCCTGGTCTTAGAGGAGAGACCTCACAGCTGTCTTACTAGGGAGGCCGAATGGCTGCAGAGTCATAAGTGACCTGCACAGAGGACAGATGGGTATGGGATTGAGTCCCGATGGGTGCCAGTTGTGAGGGCAGACAACACTGCAGCACAGGGGACAGCACACACAGCCAGTCTGTAATGTGCATGCTCTTTAATAGCTGTGCAGTCTCTCCTGTTAGGGTGCAGTCTCTCCTGTCAGGGTGTAGTCTCTGTGCAGTCTCTCTCATGGGGTGTGTGGTTTATGTGTGGTCTCTCTCAGATGCGTGTGTGGTCTCTGTGCGGTCTCTCCTGTAGGGGTGCAGTCTCTCTCATGGGGTGTGTGGTCTCTGAGTGGTCTCTCCTGTAGGGTGTGTGGTCTCTATGCGGTCTCTCCTGTAGGTCAGCAGTGGCAGGCGGCAGGCAAGTCTCTCTGAGTGATGCAGACCATCAGTTTTTCTGCAGGAGGAAGAGAGAAAGAGGGAGGGGCTTAGTGAAACCTGCATCTGAGGGGCGGGGCTTAGTGAAACCTGATGTCTGAGGGGCGGGGCTTCGTGAAACCTGCATCTGAGGGGCAGGGCTTAGTGAAACCTGTGACTGGGGGTGGGGCTTAGTGAAATCGGTTGCTGGGGGTGGGGGTTAGTGAAACCTGCACCTGAGGGGCGGGGCTTAGTGAAACCTGTGGCTGGGTATAGGGGTGGGGCTTAGTGAAACCTGAATGAGGGGTGGAGCTTAGTGAAACCTACATCTGGGGACAGGGTGGTAAAAGCTGTGTCTGGGGACAGGGCTTGGTAAAACCTGGGGGGGCTGGGCTTAGTGAAACCAGCATCTGGGTAGGGGGGGAGGGAGAGAGCCTGTAGAGCTCACATGCAATCAGAGGGGCAGGACAGCACACAGAGCAAAAACTAACCAATCACATGAGGGGAGGGGCACTAACACAGACACACACACTAGCCATGCAGACACGTACCACGCTGTGACATGCAGGGAGTGTGGGGGGGTTAGGGCTAACCATCGTAAGAGTCAACCAGAGGCAGGGAGCCCACTCTGGCCCCATATAACTCCCCCTGAGAGAGGGAGAGGGAGAGGGGGGGGGGTGGGGTCAGTGAAGGGGAGAGAGAGAGAAAGAAGAAAGGAGTGAGTTAGTGAGTGATCCCCATCCCTTCAGCAAAGACAGCAAAGACAACAGTGTGCCACTAAGGAGAAGTGTGTGTGTGTGTGTGTGTGTGTGTATGTGAGACTGCGTGTGAGTGTGTGTGTTTGTGTGTGGGTGGGTGTGAGCATGCGTTCGTGAGTGCACGTGTGCGAGTGTGCGTGTGTGTTACCTGTACAGCATCTCTGTCTGCCATGTCCAGAGAATTGTCTAAAGTATTTCTCCTCTCTCTGGGATCTAGTGTGGAGTACGCATCTGTAACAGAAACCTTACATAAACAACATACACCAATACCAGCCCATTACAAACACACACACACACACTAATACCAGCCCATTACACACACACACACACACACACACACACACACACACACACACACAGAATACCAGCCCATTACACACACACACACACACACACACACACCACAAAGCCTCACCTGGTCCCATATCATTCAGAGGGATCATGTCAGCCTCTCTGTCCATCTTCTCTCCTACACAGACAGACAGACAGACAGACACCATTAAACATGCACCTGCTTCAGAAACCACTTGGGAGCCATGGAGAGGAGCCAAGGGGGAGGAGCAGCTAAGGGGAGGGTTACGTGCAGGTTAACAGAAGTAGTTAACAGTGTTGTATATTTCTTCCTTATGTGTACTTAGCGATTCTTCTAAATTTAATTTATCGTTTAATCTCGCTAACATGAAGTGAAGATAGAAGCTGTGTGTTTACCTTGTTAACCTGATTATTTGTTGGCTAACCCGAGCCTCCCCTTACAGGCCTGTAGCCCCTCCCCTCACAGGCCTTTAGCCCCTCCCCTCACAGGCCTTTAGCTCCTCCCCTTACAGGCCTTTAGCCCGTCCACTTACAGGCCAGTAGCCCCTCCCCTCACAGGCCTTTAGCTCCTCCCCTTACAGGCCTTTAGCCCCTCCCCTTACAGGCCTTTAGCCCCTCCCCTTACAAGTCTTTAGCCCCTCCCCTTACAGGCCTTGAGCCCCTCCCCTTACAGGCCTTTAGCCCCTCCCCTTACAGGCCTTTAGCCCCTCCCCTTACAGGCCTTTAACCCCTCCCCTTACAGGCCTTTAGCCCTCAACCCTTACAGGCCTTTACCCTTAACCATTACAGGCCTTTACAGCCCCTCCCCTTACAGGCCTTTAGCCCTTAACCCTTACAGGCCTTTAGCCCCTCCCCTTACAGGCCTTTAGCCCTTAACCCTTACAGGCCTTTAGCCCCTCCCCTTACAGGCCTTTAGCCCTTAACCCTTACAGGGCTTTAGCCCCTCCCCTTACAGGCCTTTAGCCCCTCCCCTTACAGGCCTTTAGCCCTTAACCCTTACAGGCCTTTAACTCCTCCCCTTACAGGCCTGTAGCCCCTCCCCTCACAGGCCTTTAGCCCCTCCCCTCACAGGCCTTTAGCTCCTCCCCTTACAGGCCTATAGCCCTTCCCCTTACAGGCCTTTAACCCCTCCCCTTACAGGCCTTTAGCTCCTCCCCTCACAGGCCTTTAACCCCTCCCCTCACAGGCCTTTAACCCCTCCCCTCACAGGCCTTCAGCTCCTCCCCCTTACAGGCCTTTAGCCCCTTCACTTACAGGCCAGTAGCCCCTCCCCCCACAGGCCTTTAGCTCCTCCCCTTACAGGCCTTTAGCCCCTCCCCATACAGGCCTTTAACCCCTCCCCTTACAGGCCTTTAGCCCTCAACCCTTACAGGCCTTTAGCCCTTAACCCTTACCCTTTACAGGCCTTACAGGCCTTTAGCCCCCTCCCCTTACAGGCCTTTAGCCCTTAACCCTTACAGGCCTTTAACCCCTCCCCTTACAGGCCTTTATCCCTTAACCCTTACAGGCCTTTAACCCTCCCCTTACAGGCCTTTAGCCCTCCCTTACAGGCCTTTAACCCTCCCCTTACAGGCCTTTAGCCCTTAACCCTTACAGGCCTTTAGCCCCTCCCCTTACAGGCCTTTAGCCCTCAACCCTTACAGGCCTTTAGCCCCTCCCTTACAGGCCTTTAGCCCTTAACCCTTACAGGCCTTTAACTCCTCCCCTTACAGGCCTTTAGCCCCTCCCCTTACAGGCCTTTAGCCCTTAACCCTTACAGGCCTTTAGCCCTCCCCTTACAGGCCTTTAACCCCTCCCCTTACAGGCCTTTAGCCCTTAACCCTTACAGGCCTTTAACTCCTCCCCTTACAGGCCTTTAGTCCTCAACCCTTACAGGCCTTTAACTCCTCCCCTTACAGGCCTTTAGCCCCTCACCTTACAGGCCTTTAGCCCTTAACCCTTACAGGCCTTTAGCCCCTCCCTTTACAGGCCTTTAACCCCTCCCCTTACAGGCCTTTAGCCCCTCCCCTTACAGGCCTTTAGCCCCTCCCGTTAGGGGCGGGATGCTCACCACGATCCATGAGTGGCAGGGTGCTGTCCTCGTAGGCCCCGTTGCTGCGGGGTGCAGTGGGGGGGTTCAGGTTCACCATGAAATCCGTCTTTTTCCAGCCGTCCTTCTCCAGCGTCTTACGGAGCTCCTTAAAGCCCCACACCGTTTGCAGGACCTGCCCCGCCCCTCGAACCTCACGCTCAGTCCGGTTCCTATGGGAACAGCCACATCGTCACACACAATCACACACACACACACACACACACACACACACACACACAAAATCCGCAGCACCTGCCCTGCTTCTCAAACCTCTGCTCTCACTGGTTACTCCATGCTGTAATTACTGTGCAATAGCCAACACGTCCAGTTACTGCATATTCCATCACTGCCATGTTACCGTGTCATAACGTACCCATCCAGTAACTGCATACTGTTACCATATAATTACAGTGTAATAACTTGTGTGTCAGGTTACTGCGTGTGGTGTAATTACTGTGTAATCTCGTACCTGTCTGGGTACTGCATATGGTGTAATTACTATGTAATAACTTCCCTTTCTGGGTACTGCATGTGGTGTAATTACTATGCAATAACTCACCCGTCCTTGTTGATGAGCACCAGCCTCTCGATGCCCTGCGCGGCGCGCAGTGTTTTGGCGGCGTCCACGCTGGAGCCCAGCACCTCGGCCAGCGTGCTGAGCACGGACACCACCGTCTCCTCCGACAGGGCGCGCACCGGCTGCTGCTGTCCCACCGCCGGCAGGTTCGCCACCAGGTTCGGCACGGCGTGCTTCCCTGCACAGAGAGCAAAGCGCTAACGTACCACACCGCTGCAGCTACACATCTACCAATATCTACAGCTATACACCTATGCTAACGTATACAGCTATACATATGCTAATGTATACAGCTATACAAATGCTAGCATATACAACTATACACATGCTAACGTATACAGCTATACACATATGCTAACTTATACAGCTATACATACGCTAATGTATACAGCTATACACATGCTAACATACACAGCCATACACATGCTACCGCATACAGCTCTACACATGCTAACGTATACAGCTGTACACATGCCAACATATACAGCTATACACATGCTAACGTATACAGCTACACTCATGCTAACGTATACAACCATATACAAGCTAACATATACAGCTATACACAGGCACACGCGTGTAAATACACAGGCAGACTCACCGAGCAGGTCCCTGTTCCTGGCGTCGATGGCGAGGTTCCTCAGGGCTCCAGACATGGCCCGCACCACACGGTCGTTCCCGTGCGTCAGCAGCTCCGTCATCATCGGCAAGCCCTTCTCCTGCCGCAGCACCGCGCGGATATAGCGGCCATACTGAGAGACACACACACACACATATTACACACACACGTTACTCTCACACACATATTACACACACACACACAACTAACACACACACACGTTACTCACACACACATATTACACACACACGTTACTCACACACACATATTACACACACACACACACACACACACACACACACACACACACACACACACATATTACACACACACGTTACTCACACACACACACACACACACACACACGTTACTCACACACACACACACATATTACACACACACGTTACTCACACACACATATTACACACACACACACACACACACACATTACACACACACGTTACTCACACACACACACACACACACACACACACACACACACGTTACTCACACACACATATTACACACACACACACATTACACACATATTACACACACACACACACACACACATATTACACACACACGTTACTCACACACACATATTACACACACGTTACTCACACACACATATTAAACACACACGTTACTCACACACACATATTACACACACACGTTACTCACACACACATATTACACACACACGTTACACACACACACATATTACACACACACACATATTATACACACACACACACGTTACACACGCACACATATTACACACACACGTTACTCACACACACACACACACACACACATTACACACACACGTTACTCACACACACATATTACACACACGTTACTCACACACACATATTAAACACACACGTTACTCACACACACATATTACACACACACGTTACTCACACACACATATTACACACACACGTTACACACACACACATATTACACACACACATATTATACACACACACACACGTTACACACGCACACATATTACACACACACACATATTATACACACACACACAACTAACACACACACACACGCACGTTACTCACACACACACACACACGTTACTCACACACACATATTACACACACACACACACACACACACACACGTTACTCACACACACATATTACACACACACACACACACTAACACACACACACACACGTTACTCACACACACATATTACACACACACGTTACACACACACACATATTACACACACACACACATATTATACACACACACGCAACTAACACACACACACACACACACACGTTACTCACACACGCATATTACACACACACACACACGTTACTCACACACACATATTACACACACACACACACACACACGTTACTCACACACACATTACACACACACACGTTACTCACACACACATATTACACACACACACACACACGTTACTCACACATTACACACACACACACACACACGTTACTCACACACACATATTACACACACACACACACACACACATTACACACACACACACACACACGTTACACGCACGCACATATTACACACACACACACACGTTACACACATATTACACACACACACACAACACACACATCACGCACACACATATTACACACACACCTCACACACACACACACACACATTACTCACACACACACACACACACACGTTATTCACATACACATATTACACACACACACACACACACACACACAACTCACACACCCAACTCACACATACACACACACAAATCACACACCCAACTCACACACACACGTTACTCACACACATGTTACGCACACACACACACAACTCACACTACTCACACTACTGACAGAAACACAGATGTTTGGGCTGTGGTCGGGGAGGAAGGAGAGGCGAGTAGGGGTGCGGTTGTGTGCGGTGGGGGGGTTAGGGGTGCGGTCGTGTGGGGTGGGGGAGTAGGGGTGCGGTGGGGGGGGTAGGGTGCGGTGGTGTGCGGTGGGGGGGGTTAGGGGTGCGGTGGTGTGCGGTGGGGAGTAGGGGGTGCGGTGGGGGGGTAGGGTGCGGTCGTGTGCGGTGGGGGGGGTTAGGGGTGCGGTCGTGTGTGATGGGGGGGTTAGGGGTGCGGTGGGGGAGTAGGGGTGCGGTGGTGTGCGGTGGGGGGGTTAGGGGTGCAGTTGTGTGCGGTGGGGGGGTTAGGGGGCGGTTGTGTGCGGTGGGGGGGTTAGGGGTGCAGTCGTGTGCGGTGGGGGGGTTTAGGGGTGCGGTGGTGTGCGGTGGGGGGTTAGGGGTGCGGTTGTGTGCGGTGGGGGGGTTAGGGGTGCGGTCGTGTGTGGTGGGGGGGGTAGGGTGCGGTCGTGTGTGGTGGGGGGGTTAGGGGTGCGGTGGGGGGTTAGGGGTGCGGTTGTGTGCGGTGGGGGGGGGTTAGGGTGCAGTCGTGTGCGGTGGGGGGGTTAGGGGTGCGGTCGTGTGTGGTGGGGGGGGTTAGGGTGCGGTCGTGTGTGGTGGGGGGGTTAGGGGTGCGGTCGTGTGTGGTGGGGGGGGTTAGGGGTGCGGTGGGGGGGGGAGTAGGGGTGCGGTGGTGTGCGGTGGGGGGGTTAGGGGTGCGGTGGGGGAGTAGGGGTGCGGTGGTGTGCGGTGGGGGGGGTTAGGGGTGCGGTGGTGTGCGGTGGAGGGGTTAGGGGTGCGGTGGGGGAGTAGGGGTGCGGTGGTGTGCGGTGGGGGGGGGTTAGGGGTGCGGTGGTGTGCGGTGGGGGAGTAGGGGTGCGGTGGTGTGCGGTGGGGGGGTTAGGGGTGCGGTGGTGTGCGGTGGGGGGGTTAGGGGTGCGGTGGTGTGCGGTGGGGGGGTTAGGGGTGCGGTGGTGTGCGGTGGGGGGGTTAGGGGTGCGGTGGTGTGCGGTGGGGGGGTTAGGGGTGCGGTGGTGTGCGGTGGGGGGGGTTAGGGGTGCGGTGGTGTGCGGTGGGGGGGGTTAGGGTGCGGTGGTGTGCGGTGGGGGAGTAGGGTGCGGTGGTGTGCGGTGGAGGGGTTAGGGGTGCGGTGGGGGAGTAGGGGTGCGGTGGTGTGTGCGGTGGGGGGTTAGGGGTGCGGTCGTGTGTGGTGGGGGGGGGTTAGGGGTGCGGTCGTGTGTGGTGGGGGGGTTAGGGGTGCGGTCGTGTGTGGTGGGGGGGTTAGGGGTGCGGTGGTGTGCGGTGGAGGGGTTAGGGGTGCGGTGGGGGGTTAGGGGTGCGGTGGTGTGCGGTGGGGGTTAGGGGTGCGGTTGTGTGCGGTGGGGGGTTAGGGGTGCGGTCGTGTGTGGTGGGGGGGTTAGGGGTGCGGTCGTGTGTGGTCGGGGGGTTAGGGGTGCGGTCGTGTGGTGGGGGGATAGGGGTCACTCACGGTCCAGCGCCCAGCACACAGGTTCTGAACGGCTCCAGCTGCAGCCTCCAGCACCACGGGGTTCTTGCTCTCTTTCAGCAGGGAGGTGTAGACGCGCACCACCTCTGGCTGGAACAGCAGCTCGAACCCTGCACCGTGGGGGGGGGGGGAGGTGGGGGCAGAGACACGTTACTGCGAGCGCGGGACCAGCCAAACTGCTCTAGTTTGCCCAGCAGGCAAAGACACACTAATCAGCACGGCCCACGCACTGGCTGCTGGGTAAACGAGGCTTCCACACGGCCAACCCATTAAGGAAGCAAATGGCATCCCAGCATGCACCGTGCAGGTAAAAAAAATTCTGGACTGGCCTGCTTGCCTGTAATTATGACTAGCACGGCTGCAAGAAGAAGCCTCCCTGACTGTGAAAGAGGGGTGATCGTTTGGCAGAACACTGGCTGACCAAGACGGCCCACTATGCCCGTTCTGCACGCCAGTGGCCATGGCAACCAAAACCTGTCACAAGCGGACTGAATTACTGCTAGACGTAATCCCAGTCAGACCAAGACTGCGCAGCAGGTTGTTCAGACTGGGGTTAGAACTGAGCACAGACAGGTGCACGAGCAGCGGTATGTTACCTTTGGCGGGTGTGGTCCTCTTTGGAATGTCAATCATGTCCGCAGTGGGGTCATCAGCCTCTCTCTTCCCTAAAGGCAGCAGCAAACAGAGCAGAGGTAACCAATCAGACACAACAACACTGCAGATTTAACCCAATCACACACCTCAGTGAAGAAAAATAAAACACGTGATCTAATAAGGGAGCCGAATGGATGAGCAGGTGGAGAACATTGTGCACGAGATCCTGCAGGCAAAACAAGGCAGCTGATGGCGCTGCTACCAGTTGACAGCTAATACAAGCCAACTACATTACATTCATTAGGCAGAGGGTCTCGTCTGATTTAATACAGCAGAAACATCTGCCTGATTAATATGAGCAGCAGCGCTAACAGCATTCCCAGACTGCCACGCAGAGACATGGCCAGGAAAACACCAGGCCAAGTTAACTATGGCAATCAAAAAGTACAAATTCTAAATACTTATATCCATTATGTATGGACAGCTAGCGAGTTTAAAATGAAGAATTAGGTATGGCTGTGACACTACCTGTACTATTCACTGGTTTGGTTTGGATAATTTAGCAAAGTAATAGAAACCTTTTACTGGCGTAACATCTCACAATCAACAGCAGATAAATACTTGGGCTACTTGGCCAAGCTCAGTGACCTGTTAGAGACCGCACTCTGCACCCAAGCGCCATTTTATCCGCAGCGTGAGGACAATCCGAGCCCCTGGCGCCGGTGGCACCCGAGCTGCAGCCGTTAAACATTTACGCTGCGCTTCACTGGCAAGCAGACGAGCGCGCTCACAGGGTCCTCTGCTGCTCTGCTCTGATTGGTGGACCGGAGGCAGGAGAAAGAGGCCCACTGCGCATCACATGCACCACCGACAGACAGACAGTCAGACAGACAGGCAGACAGGGCTGCACATGCACACGTAAAAGCGAAAACTCTTACCTTTAGAAAACCACTCGTCTACCAGGACAGAAGGCAGCAAGAGGGAAGGAAAGAGCGAGGAGAAAAAGAAAAAAATGGGGAAATTAATGGTAAATTAGGAGAGAGAGAGAGAGAAATTTTGGTATGAGAAATGACCCAAACACCCAAGTGCCAACACCCTTTAAGCAACAAGCTGTACTACACCCCAGCAGTGAACCCCAAATCCTCCAATCACTGCAGACACTGAGCTCACTGAGCCTTTAACTCAGCACAGAAACAGAGATCCCACTCATCACTGCCAACACTCCCAAAATCTTCAGAGCGCACCTTTCCAACAGAAACCCCACATCCCCACACACACCAGCAAGGGGCGCTGCAGGGTTGCGGGGGCAGTAGCTGCAGGGTTGGGGGGCAGTAGCTGTAGGGTTGGGGGGCAGTAGCTGCATGGTTGAGGGGCATTAGCTGCAGGGTTGAGGGGCAGTAACTGCAGGGTTGGGGGGCAGTAGCTGCAGGGTTAAGGGGCAGTAGCTGCAGGGTTGGTGGGCAGTAGCTGTAGGGTTGAGGGGCAGTAGCTGGAGGGTTGGGGGGCAGTAACTGGAGGGTCGGGGGGCAGTAGCTGCAGGGTTGGGGGGCAGTAGCTGGAGGGTTGGGGGGCAGTAACTGGAGGGTCGGGGGGCAGTAGCTGCAGGGTTGAGGGGCAGTAGCTGGAGGGTTGGGGGGCAGTAGCTGTAGGGTTGAGGGGCAGTAGCTGCAGGGTTGAGGGGCAGTAGCTGGAGGGTTGGGGGGCAGTAGCTGTAGGGTTGAGGGGCAGTAGCTGCAGGGTTGGGGGGCAGTAGCTGTAGGGTTGAGGGGCAGTAGCTGCAGGGTTGGGGGGCAGTAGCTGTAGGGTTGAGGGGCAGTAGCTGCAGGGTTGGGGGGCAGTAGCTGTAGGGTTGAGGGGCAGTAGCTGCAGGGTTGGGGGGCAGTAGCCGTAGGGTAGCACGCTGACCTTTGCCCTTGCGTGAGCTGAAGCAGCCAGTCTTCTGCGAGGAGCTGGGGGCGGGGCCCTGGTTTATGGGCGCGGCCTCCTGGTAGCGCTCAAATCCAGGAATCTCACGGTGGACTTGATAGGACAAGTTCCGCAGAAGGCACACACTGTTCTCCGTCAGCTGCGGGACGAACCACAACATCCCGACTGAGTCTCAAATATCGTCAAATTCTTTCATTTTATAAACAAACCTTAAAACTAAAGAAACAAAAACTGATTTATGAAACTTCTTACAGGGTTAAAATCAGTTCTGGGAAAAATGGAATAACTTGAGTTACAAAACACCCAAAGATTCAGCCATCTAAAATGGTGAAATCTGTAAAAACCAAATACAGAAACCGCAGAAACCATATACTTAAAAAACTATATACAGAATTCTCTCAGGATGATCTCAATTTGGAACAAAAACTACTACTTTGAGAAAAGCTGAAGATACTTGAATCAATGATCAAGGGACAATCAGAATCTAATGGTGTAGAGGGTAAAGAGTATGTCATAATTAAATCAATATGTAAAAAAAAAAATAATAATAATTTCTTCACACAGGGGCGTGGGGTGAGGCAGGGCTGCAGTGTGAGTGCAACATTGTTCAATCTCTATATCAGGGATCAGCAACTCATGGTCCTCGAGGGCCGAGAACTGCTGGTTTTCCACCCTCCCTTTGCCTGGGAGTCAGATGCGAAGACCAATCTGGCCAATCAGTAGCACTAATTACCCGGAAGAAAAGAAAACCAGTGCAGGATTTGGATTCAAGGGCCAGAGTTGATGATCCCTGCTCTATACCAATGAGTTAGCGGTGTTACTGGAACAATCTTCAGCTCCTGGCCTCACCCTTAACACAGAAGTTAAATTCTCGCTCTATGCAGATGACCTGGCCCTGCTGTCCCCCACTGAACAAGGATTACAGCAGAACCTTGATCTGCTGGAGCAATACTGTCAGAACTGTCAGAACCAAATTATAAAACACATCAAAAACTCCTGTTTGGACCATTGGAACAAAGAAACACAATCCCAAAATAAAATTCTTCTCTGTTAGAGACACGGAGCAGAGATGGACCCATGATCAAGTACAGGCTCAGTGACCACACATGCAACTGAAAACGCAGATTAAAAAAACTCATGGTTACTAAAAGGAGCAAATATGTTCACTGTAAGACAGGAGAAAGAAACAAGAGATGTACTTCCTCCTTACTCGCACAAAATATTTACAAATTAGAAAAATATTTCCACAAATTATCCCCAACTATAAATTATTTTATTTTCCTGTCAAAAGAGTGTAGTACTATTAGGAGAAGAACCAACAGCCCTAATTGCAGCAGTTTGCTTCAACAAAACCATAAGATACAGACACCCAGCCCCCCCCCCCCCCCCCCAAACACACACACACACACACACACTCGCGTGAGAATGAATCCAGCCTGGGTACCTTGTTATCCACTTCTTTGCGGTCGATCTGTGATTGGACGATGTACATAACCGAGTCGACCAATCCGGTGCATTCCCTCAGCTTACGGCGAGCCTCGCTGCGCTCCGAGCTCACGTTCCTGGGGGGGGGGGGGGGGGGGGGGGGGGGGGTTACTGCTAGGGGGGGGCGACATAGCTCAGGAGGTAAAAGCGGCTGTCTGGCAGTCGGAGGGTTGCTGGTTCGATCCCCGCCCTGGGCGTGTCGAAGTGTCCCTGAGCAAGACACCTAACCCCTAACTGCTCCCAATGAGCTGATTGGTGCCTTGCATGGCAGCCTTTCACCGTTGGTGTGTGAGTGTGTGTGTGAATGAGTAAATGAGAGGCATCAATTGTAAAGCGCTTTGGATAAAAGCGCTATATAAATGCAGTCCATTTACCATTTACTGTGAACTCTCAATAAGGTGGGTGGGCTGTTACTGTGGCCTGGCTCTCTCAGTAAGGGGGGGGGGGTTTAACTGTGGCCTGGCTCTCTCAGTAAGGGGGGGGGGGGGGGGTTTTAACTGTGGCCTGACTCTCTCAGTAAGGGGGGGGGGGGGTTTAACTGTGGCCTGGCTCTCTCAGTAAGGGGGGGGGTTTAACTGTGGCCTGGCTCTCTCAGTAAGGGGGGGGGGGGTTTAACTGTGGCCTGGCTCTCTCAGTAAGGGGGGGGGGGGGGGGTTTAACTGTGGCCTGGCTCTCTCAGTAAGGGGGGGGGGGTTTAACTGTGGCCTGGCTCTCTCAGTAAGGGGGGAGGGGGGGTTAATTGTGGCCTGGCGCAGGTGAGCCTACCTGAGGCAGCCGGTGGTGTTGGTCAGGGACGCCTCCCACTCCAGGTGGCGGGGCTTGCAGCTCTCCTCGGCCCCCCCCTGCTCCAGGCCCGAGTGCAGCACCATCACCTCCGTGGACATCGCGTTCAGGGCGTGGTCCACAATCTCCATCTTCACAGAGTCATGGGATGACAGGTTCCACAGTGTACCTGGGGAAGGGGAGTGAGGGCCATTCTCAAAAAACTGCATTCTAGCTCCCACAATGCAGGTGTATGCAAGTTACCTGTGATGGTGTCAGTTAGGTGTGTGTATTGGTATACGTATCTGTGATGGTGTCGGTCAGGTGTATGTACCTGAGATGGCGTCGATCAGGTATTGGTACAGATGTATGTACAGGAATAGGTACCTGTGATGGTGTCGGTCAGGTGTGTGAACAGGTACAGGTACCTGTGATGGTGTTGGTCAGGTGTATGTACCTGTGATGGTGTCGGTCAGGTATTGGTACACGTGTATGTACCTGTGATGGTGTCTGTCAGGTGTATGTACAGGTATTGGTACAGGTATATGTACCGGTGATGGTGTCGGTCAGGTGTATGTACAGGTATTGGTACAGGTGTATGTACCTGTGATGGTGTCGGTCAGGTCCTGGTCTGTGGCCTTCCTCAGCAGACGCACCAGCGCAGGCACCCCGTCGCAGTTCTTGATGGCGATCTTGTTGTCGTGGTCTCGGCCGTAGGAGATGTTCTTCAGGGCTCCACAGGCAGCGTGGTGCACCTCCTTTCTGGGGTTGTCCAGCAGAGACACCAGCGAGGGGATCCCCTTCAGCCTCCGCACGTCCGACTTCACCTGGGGGTTAGGGTCAGGGTCAGCAAGCATGTCCCGACAGCACAGCCAGGGGGGTCTGGGGAGCTGAACACCCTCATTTGGAGTAGTTACAGTGTTGTTCCTCCAGGTGGGGTGTAGTTACAGTGTTGTTCCTCTAGGTGGGGTGTAGTTACAGTGTTGTTCCTCTAGGTGGGGTGTAGTTACAGTGTTGTTCCTCTAGGTGGGGTGTAGTTACAGTGTTGTTCCTCTAGGTGGGCTGTAGTTACAGTGTTGTTCCACTAGGTGGGGTGTAGTTACAGTGTTGTTCCTCCAGGTGGGGTGTAGTTACAGTGTTGTTCCTCTAGGTGGGGTGTAGTTACAGTGTTGTTCCTCCAGGTGGGGTGTAGTTACAGTGTTGTTCCTCTAGGTGGGGTGTAGTTACCTTGTCGTTCTTGTAGGTGAGGTGCTGCAGGAAGGCGGCAGCGTTGCTCTTGACCGGGTCCAGGCGGTAGTTGAGCATGGCGATGACCTCGGGCAGCTCCGGCTGTCTCCAGCCAGTCGGAGGGGGGCCCTTGCGCAGGGTGCTGTCCAAAGAGGCCATGCTGCCCCTCTCCCCCTGGGCCAAGGGGGCTCCTCCACCCCAGTAATGCATTTCGCTCATGTCCCGGTCCAGAGCGCCCTCGTAGCTCCTGAGCACAGAGCACACGGCTACGGTCATTACGAACCCCCAACACCAAGGTCATTACGACCCCCCCACTCCAAGGTCATTACGACCCCCCCCCCCACACCAAGGTCATTACGACCCCCCCCCCCCACCAAGGTCATTACACCACCCCCCCCCCCCCCCCCCCCCCCCACCAAGGTCATTACGAATGACCCCTCCCACAGAAAGGTCATTAGGACCCCCCCCACACAAAGGTCATTAGGAATGACCCCACGGAACACAGACTCACCCCACTCTGCGGGGGGGCCCGTAGCGAGCAGGGCCCAGGCGGGGGACGGTGCCGTAGTGAGGCGGGGGCCCCATGCCGTAGTCGGGCTCGTCGTAGCCCAGGCTGCGCTGGTCGTCCTCCAGGCCGTAGGGCTCGGGGATGAAGCGCTGCAGGTCCACGTTGCTGCCCATGCGCACCTGCGGCTGCGCAGCATAGGGGTCCAGCTGCTGCCGGGCCGGCCCACGGTACCCCGAGTCCAGCGTGCGGTACCCGTCCACCGGCCTGGGGGGGCAGCATGCTCGCTTCAGCTCAACGATTCAGTCACACAAAAACCCAAAAAGCAAACATCCATAGCATTTCAGACCAACTGGGGGGCGGGAGGGGAGGGAGGGTGAGAGGAAGAAAGAGGAAAGAGGGGTGAGGAGGAAAGAGAGAGAGGGGAGAGGAGGAAAGAGAGAGAGGGGAGGGAGGGAGGGAGGGAGGGAGGGGAGGGGAGAGAGAGAGGGGAGAGGAGGAATGAGAGAGAAGGGAGAGGAGGAAAGAGAGAGAGGGGAGAGGAGGAAAGAGAAAGAGGGGAGGAAGAAAGAGAGAGAGGGGAGGAGGAAAGAGAGAGAGGGAGGGAGGGAGGGAGGGAGGTAGGGGAAAGAGAGGGGGGAGAGGAGGAAAGAGAAAGAGGGGAGAGGGAAAGAGAGAGGGGGAGAGAGGGAAAGAGAGAGGGGAGAGAGGAGGAAAAAGAGAGAGGGGAGAGGGAAAGAGAGAGAGGGGAGGGGGAAAGAGAGAGAGAGGAGAGGGAAAAAGAGAGAGAGGGGAGAGGGGGGGAGAGAGAGAGAGGGGAGGGGGAAAGAGAAAGGGGAGAGAGGGGAAAGAGAGAGAGAGGGGAGGGGAAAAAGGGGGCAGAAGCGGTCCGAGGGCTCACCGGTAGCGCTCGTCCATGCGAGCCCCGCGGCTGAGGCTGGAGTAGGCCTCGGAGGGGGGTCCCGGGCCGGTAGTCCTCGTACCCCGCCGGGGGGCCGTAGTGGTAGTTTCGTGGTACGGTGGAGGTTGGGTAATCCCCCACCCCGCCCCCACCCTGCCGGTACATTCGGTCCACGGTGGCATAGCCCCCGTGCCCCATGGGGGGGCCGGTCACAGGGGGCCCGTCGTCCAGGGAGAGGGTGTCTGACACGGACGGGATGACGGTGCGCGTGGTGATGGTCTTCACCACCTTCTTAACCTGCAAACACAGAGCGAGCGTTACACACCCTACCCTGCACACACACGCGCACACACTCACACGCACACACACCCTACACTGCACACACACACACACACACACACACGCACACGCGCGCACACGCACACACACACGTGAGCACACACACACACACACCCTACACTGCACACACACGCGCGCGCGCACACACACACACACAGGCACATACCGCTTAACTCATATGAACAAGTCTTAACTGCCAGAGATTCAGTGCTCCTGCAACCAAACTATGAGTTGCACAAACTTTATTAGTAGACAATATGACAGCTATGGCACAGAGTTTCTAAGTGGCACTACTGTCGCGTAGATCGTCCATATAATAAGCACAGCAGCCTCACATGCAACTAGACCCATGGGCTATTATACCTGTCACCTAGAGCATGGAAAACACTCATTCAACACTCAGTCTGTGATGCTCACATCTGGAGTCTTGAAGAGAACCCCACCTAAACGGGTGAGGAGTGGGCAGATTAGCGCCTGTGTGAAG